>JALLBI010000396.1:0-11878 GCA_036940125.1 Mediolabrus comicus
GTGTTGGTGTGTGGGTGTGGGTAGGATATTGAGAGATGGAGAGAAGGAAGATAAGAAGCTGGTGGACAGAAAAATAATGAAACTTGTGAAGTGCTATCTTTGGCATATTTCTAAATAATCAATTCCCCCCTTTCAATAAAGTCGGTTTGCAGAGTGAGAGTTGAGACGCAGCATATCATCATGAGCGATGAAGCGGAGGTAGAATCTCAGGAGGAAATGGGCGCCGCCGCCACCACTGATGAGCAAGAGCAAGAGAAGAATGTACTCAGCCTCAATTACATCGGTATTCCGTGTCACTTTTGGAATGTTGGACTTCTCTCAGTTGGATCCATTGCTGTGTTGTATCCAGTCCTTGTGATTGAGTATCAAGCATCTTCGACAGTTTATGCAGGTGCTTCACAGCTTGTAACTTTATTCTATTCGTATCAGATATTCTTTGGCATATTCACAGATACGGTATATATTCGTCGTCAACGATGGAAACCATACATTCTGCTAGCCTGGATATTGTCATCGGCAGCTCTCCTATCAATAGTGATACTAGGAAAAAGGGAGTTGTCAGTTGGAGGGTTTGTTTGGGCGCTTACCTTGAGTAATGTTGGCGCTGCAATTGCAGACACAGCAGCATCTGGACAGCTCACATACATATCTCGTTTTGAACCGGTGGAACGGAAGGGTCATACTCAGGCTCTAATGTACATTCTCAAAGAGTCGGGGCGACTATTAGCTAACATTGTGATCCTTTTTGGCTTTTCTGGCCCAATCAATTGTGAAGGCTATCCCGAAGTTACCGCATGTGCCGACGCCATCTTTTCCTTTGACCTTTCGCTATCTCAATATGCTGCTATTCTCTTTGCCTTTGCATTTGCGGGAGTAATCTTTACGATTCCATTGAAAGAAGAAAAGGCCACTACAGACAGAGATAGTTGTAAAGAATTACGCAAGACCTTGTCTAACATGTGGCAAGCTGCACAAAATAAAGCGGTCTGGCAACTGATGCTCTTTACATTAATCAGCAACACATTGTTCATGATTCGAAACATAGCTCAATACAATGCAAACTATGTCTGGCTTGGACTGAACAACTTTCAAAATCAAATAGTGTGGCTGATGGAGAACATTGTCTTCATTGTTGGACTTGCCTTAATCAAGAAGTACTTCATAAACACTTCGTGGCGAAAATTGAACCTCATTGGTATGGGAATCGTGTCGACAATGAACTTGCTATACCTTCTCATCATCTACGATGTCACGCGAAATGTTTGGTTTTACGTCATCTTTTCAACGTCTGAAAGCTTCATGTTCACGGCAAATTTTCTTGTTAATGTCTTCTGCATCATTGAGGTGGCACCTGCAAATCTTGAATCGGTCACTTACGCGCTCATCACGTCAACAACCACAGCGGCGTATCCACTCGCGACGGCATTATCAATTGCATTGATGTCATTTTTTCCCATTCTTAACGAGCAAGATTCTTTTGCCGAAGATACTCCTGCTGTTCGAAACGCAATGGCTTCATTAACGGGTATAATTGTTCTTTTGAACTGGAGTGGAATCTTGGCGATGCCAATGTTGCCAAGGCAGCGAGCTGAAACGCGAAAATTAGTGAAGAAGAAGGAAGTGTCGAAGCTCTGGGCTGCGCTATCTCTTTTGGCAGGGTTAGCTGCGCTCATTTACACCACTATTGTTACAGTCAAAACATCAATGGGAAGCTGTGGACGAGTGTTCGGTGGAGCTGGGTGCGAGGGTAAAAAGGAAGTAGGTCTGTATGTTGCTATGTGCATGATCTTTGGCTTTTGTTACCTTGTTCCTTTCTATCACATTTATTTGCCAATCCTGAAAGGCAAGGAAAAGTTCAGCTTTAGTATGTTTGTGTGAACGTATCACATCATTATAGAAAGGTTTTGTTTTCTAAGTTAGATAGTACATTTAATAATTGTTACACATACACCGATAGTCTTTGAAGAGTTAAACGTTAAACCAGCCATGAACTTCTTTAAAATAGGGAATAATTGGTATTTTTTAGAGTGAAGTGGTGACAGTTTCTTACTTACCCATTTTATCCGCTTTTATGCCCCTAAACAACCCTAAGTATCCTTTCTCGGAATAGATTCAAATGGATTCAAAATGAGATGCCGCCACAAAAATCTACTACTTACTATGTATGGTACTAATTATCGACCAAGCCAAGATCCTGCCTTAAAGTAATCAATAGATAAGTAAGAGAATAAACAATGACCGACTCTGCCACCACCCTCAGTGCCTCTCTTAATGCACTCAATGTTGACGGAAACAACACCGCATTTGTGACTTGTAAGAGTGTATGTGACAAAAGTGATGATGCTTTGAACACCACAAAAGACACTGTGTTCTCCAGTGACGACGAAGAAGAAGATGACAACAAAGAGGAATATAATGGCGCAGATGCAGGTGGCGTAGGCGTGAAGAAACTTAATTCTACAGACGCTGGATGTGCATGTGCTGAATGTGGTAAAGTAGGTGATGATCATAAGCTATGTTCATCCTGCAAGTCAGTCAAGTATTGTTCCCGACAATGCCAGCTCAAATCATGGCCGAGTCACAAAGAGGAGTGTAAGAAGCGAACCGCAAAGTTACAAGAAGATGCTTTGTTCAAGCCACCACCTCCTCAGCCGGATTGTCCAATCTGCATGCTCCCACTGCCGATCGACATTAGTCAATGTCAGTATCAGGTTTGTTGCAGCAGTTACTTGTGCACGGGTTGTATTCAGGCTCATTGGATGGTTCAAAATGAACTTGATTGTCCATTTTGTAGAGAGGTGGCGACACATGATGATAGAGAGTACATCAAACGACTTGAAAAAAGAGCTGCAGTAAATGATGCTGAGGCCATTCAATTCTTGGCAGGGCTCTATGACGGTGGACAGAAAGGGTTGAAACAGGATCACGTCAAGGCAGCGCAGCTTTGGATGAAGGCCGGTAAGCTTGGTTCAAGGCTTGCTAACCGCAATATTGCAGCCTGTTACCATGATGGGCGTGGTGTAAAAAGGAATGAAGCAAAGGAAAAACATCATCATGAACTTGCTGCAATCGCAGGTTACATGAATTCAAGGTGAGTACGCTTTGTTTTATCGAGATTAATTGACTACGCGCAAAAGTATCCTCCTAAAGCTTGCTGCTCGTATTTTTGCTGCACCCAGACACGTCCTTGGGGAAATGGAATGGAACAAACGCAACTTTCAACGTGCATGCAGACATTATGCAATTGGAGCAAGAGCGGGCCACAGCGGGTGCTTGAGTGATTTGCAAGATGGTGTGAAAATTGGTGCATTTGATAGGGATGAATATAAGAGAGTTTTGCAGGACTACAAGAATGCTTTCGAAGAGAGTCGCAGTGAAGGAAGGGAGAACTCTCCACTTAAACAACTCATGTCCTTGTTGGGATAGACAAGTGTCAAAGAATTGATGTGTCTAACTTACTACAACTAATAGAGATTAGAGATTAGCNGAGTTTTGCAGGACTACAAGAATGCTTTCGAAGAGAGTCGCAGTGAAGCAAGGGAGAACTCTCCACTTAAACAACTCATGTCCTTGTTGGGATAGACAAGTGTCAAAGAATTAATGTGTCTAACTTACTACAACTAATAGAGATTAGCAGCATAATACTCCTATTGTTTCACCGTGTGTTACACAAGAACACAGACTAAATAAAAGTATTCTATGTAACCAGCTTGTATGTCACGGCGCGGCGTGACAAGATGATTTTCCCTAAAATGGCGGTCCTTAAAAAATAGGCACCAGCGAGATCTCAAACCACAAACCAAGCAACAAGCAACAAGCAACAAGCAACAAGCAAACAAAAACAATAAGCAAGGAAGCAAACCAACTGCGGAGCCGTCGATTCATCAGCACGCTCGGCTAATTTTAGTGTGTTGGATATCAAGGCACTTATTTTATCCAGACGTATATTATTTAGCAGAAGAGACAAATCAAGTATCATCCATCAAAATTACACACCAAAAAATAGAACAGGAGTGTAGATAGGCGAAATAATAATGCAGCTCAAGGTCACTCCGATCTACGGCTCATCTGCCAACAATAATGCTGATGGTGAAGAGCCGTTAGAATGGCTGTCCTCGCCCGTCCCATCGTGTACCCTAGTGGAATATGCAGGGACGAAGGTTCTACTCAACGCTGGTTGGGATGAAACTCTCTCGGCAAACAACGACGATGTTACTGCCGATGCTCACAACCGTCTGCCAGTTCTACCAAACGAACTCCCCAGCGACATTGACGCCGTACTCATCTGTGATTCAACATTATCTTCGCTCGGTGCGTTGCCTCTCTACTTTGGTGCATCCAAGGAGGACAAATTTGGACGTGCTCCTCGGTCACTTAGCGGTGAGCACACTACGAAGAAGAACCCACCATTCCTAGCGACTTATCCCACCGTCAAAATGGGTCAAATGACACTTTACGATCATCATGCCTCACTTTCACTTGATGGAGTCCATCCCGGCTACACGTTGGAAGATGTAGATGCAGTCTTTGGGAAAGATAGTTTTCACACTTTGAAATATTCTCAAACGGTCTACCTACCATTGGATGAGGATGAACAATCATCCACTACCACTAAAACTTCGACATCAAACAAGAATAAATTACTAGCCATAACACCTCATCTATCTGGACATGTTGTCGGTGGATGTTACTGGATACTCAAACAGTTATCAGATGATACCGAGGTAGTACTTGTACCGAATTATCATCATGCAAAAGAAAAGCATTTGTCTGGGTGTACATTATATAAATTTGGAGTGAATGCTGATGCATTAGTTACGGTGCCTGGTGGTCCAAGAGGTTTGTTGGGGAAGTTGTATCAACCTCCTCCGAAGAAGGATGCAAAGGAGCAACAGCATCAAAAACAGATTGTGCATTACAACAGGGGGAAAGCAATATTAAACCCACCAGCTGGACATCGGTCCGAATCTGAAATTATTGAAAACATAATGCAGGCACTCCGTCGTGATGGTAACGTTTTACTCCCAGTGGATGCCTCTGGACGTGTATTAGAATTACTCCTCATATTAGATCGACATTGGGAACGTCAACGTCTATCTGCCGCATATAATCTATGTTGGGTGGGTCCCATGTCAATAAACACTATTGAATTTGCACGAAGTCAATTGGAATGGATGAATCCACCACTAGGTGCACAATTCGATTCGCAACGTGGGTTGAATCCATACAGGCTCAAGAATATACACATCTGTTCCTCAATAAGTGAATTGGAAAATGTGATTGAAAAATCGAATGGTAATCCCACTGCCGTGTTGGCAAGTGGGGCTAGTTTGGATCATGGTCCGGCGCGTGACTTGTTATTAAAATGGGGAGATAACTCGGATAACTTGGTATTGCTTACTAATTCGGGACGGTGTGTCCCCCGTGGTGATGTTTGGGCACAACGTTTACGAGAAAGGAAGGTTGGGGGGATTGTGAAGGAGAAAGCCAAGTCTGTTGTTGACGATACAACTGCTACTGCTGGTGAGGCAGATGATGAGGGCAAACTTCTCGGTATGGCATTATCACCATCCGATGTATCAACCTACACAGCCGCATCACAATTATTGTATCAATGGTGTGCTGCCAAGGCATCGGGTGAAGAAATGGCTGACGAAATTGGAGTCGATACTTATGTTCCTCATCGTGCACCATTGGCAGGGGCGGAACTTAAGGCATTCTTGGCTGCCGAGGAAGAAGAACGACGTATGAAAAAGGCTGATGCAGAAAAGAAGGCTATGATGCAAGAAATTGAGTTGGCACGAGGACGGTTGCGTTTGGGGGAAGATACAGAGACTGGCGTTGGTACTGAAAATGCAAATTCGAAGGAAACATCTTCAGGACCGGGCGGTGCACCTTCTTCTTCCACTACTACTAGTGGTGGTGGTGGGACGACGACTGGGACAGGAGCCGTGTCACCAACTCGCCCGAGGAAGAAGTCACGATTTAACCAGGATTTGTTCATCAAATTTTCGAAGCCCGTTCACAGTAAGTACAGTACACGCCGCTAACGATTTTTGTCTCCCATGTCTTTATCTTGTGTCACTAATAGATTTTCATTGCTTCTTCTGTAACTTTTTTGTTCAGTGACATTTGACGTTCGAGAAGAGGCGGTGGGCCTTGGTCAGCCTGACGCTGTGGCGAAGTATGGAATCGGTGAATCTATCGGTGGGCCGGGCGACAATGTTGTGGAGGATGACTATGGGATTTCTGTTAAGGCGGAGAGCTTCGTAGATATTGTTACTGGTGTGGACCCATCCAAATTCGCCGGAGGGACGGGGAGAATCGGAGAAGAAGTTACACGCCGCGGTCTTGGTTTTGGAGTAGACGGAAAGCCGGCTGTTTCATCCGGTGGAGGTGGAGACGGAGATAATGTACTAAACGAAGGGGAGGATGAGGGCATGAACGAAAAGATGTTAGAGGTTGCAGATTTGTCAAGCGGAAAAGGTATTATTAGAGGTAGAAATGGAAGGCAGCCAATCAAGGTTTCTGTTATTCCACGTCGTTTGGAATTGCTTGCTGAAATTGTATACGTCCCACTCGAGGGACGTGTCGATGCCCGTGCTGCAAGACAGCAAGTGCGTGCCCTCCAGCCTAGACATCTTGTCATAATTGGAGGATCGAAGTCGAACTCTTTCTTACTTGGCGATGCACTGCGCTCGTCGGGTCCGTCAGCTGTCAGTAGCGACAACAACGCAGTTCATATCCCATCAGATGGCGAGACGATCCAGTTGACTGTTGGGCACGCAGCATATCCTGTCCGACTTCTCGACACTCCATACTTGACTCAAATAGAAAAGGAGGAAATGGAAGCCCAGGAAAAAGAAATTGAACCTGTTGAGCCATATGAAGCAAAGATTGGCGAATGCACCGTCAGTCTAGTTGATTTCGTTGCCACGGGAAAGAAGTGGGCTGTTGATGGGTCGCTTGTCCTTGCGCCACGCCGCCAGGTTAGCAGCTTGAAACAACCGAGTTTGATGCTAAGTGCAAGGGAGGTACTTCTAACCGATTTGAGATCCGAGGTGATTGCGCTAGGCATGAAAGCAGAATATTCAGCACTATCCGGTTATTCTCAACTAATTATCAACGGTAAGATCTTTGTCCGAAAAGAGAATACAAGCGGGAAGCTTGATGTTGAGGGACCACTGTGTGAAGACTTCTTCAGAGTCAGGTCATTGGTATCGTCTCAGTTTGTAACACTGTAATATTTCATTAGTAATTAACGATAGAAAGTACTTATAATAAAGGATACTTCGGGGTGTTTACTTGACTTTACTATTCTATGTTGGTGCCCTGAAGAGCAAAGCATGATGCTCTAAACGTGTCGTATACCTACTTATGAAACATATATTTCCTATCTACCCAATTAGCCTTGAGGCTGGACGAAAGGGATCGTGCTTAGAGGCATGTTACGTGCATCAATGCTAGAAGGAGAAGTAACCCTATTGTCATTATAAAGGCGACAGGCCTTCTTCCACTTCCCATCCATTCCCAGGACAATCTCTTTCCACGTATTCTCCTTGTCAGTATCTTTGTCGGGCTCATCCGGCTGTGTTAGCTTGATACGAGGCATGCGGCGGGTTAGGGAGGTAGTAACAGGCAGACCATAGCGGTAACTTGTTGGGAATTCGCAGAGGCTGATGCCGTAAATTCATTCTTCCTTTTGCCAACTTTCATTTTGTATCGGTAAAACAAATTCTTCTTAGTAACAAGAGTCGGCATCCTTGACAATTTTCTTGATAACGTGATGGGGCAACGAAGAAGGGAGTTGTGTGCTTACCATGTGGCGAAATGAAGCGGCTTGTTCCTTTTGGTGAGCCAGCAACACCAAACTGCAAACAGCGGCAAGGCAAGAAGTCGAAGGAAGAAGCCAGTACCGGTCGGACACAAAGTGACACATGTGTTCCTCAATCTCACCACGTTTTTCTCCACCATTTCGAATTTGACTCTTCTATCAAGCCTGCATAGCGAGCAATAATGCATAAACGAACGAAGTAAGGACGCTCCTTCTTCCGCCACGGCCCTAACGCACAAAAAGAACAACAAGACGATGAACATCCCCGTAGGCAAGGTGATTAGACGCTTCAACCTCATGACGAGGGAGCCCGACGTTGTCAAGGAAGGATACCACCGCCATTCCGACGACGTTGAATACGATTGGGAGACACTCAGCGGTGGTGATGATGCCGATGATGTCGAAGTCATTTGGGAGTCGCTTCAATCAATGACACTCAAACATCAAGGTGCAAATATGCAGGGGAGGAGGCGATCCTCTCTCTCGGTAACAATGGAAGATACCTCTCCCGATAAATTGTTGTGCAGCACTTTCATCAACGATGCACTCATCAAGGAAATGTCCGATACTGACCTCCTCTTATTCGCGGAGCGCTTCCCCCATCTTTTGGGGCAACAAGATGACAATGGACGGTTCCCGGTACACATGGCATGCGCAAGTGGTGGATCATCCGACTTCATTTCCAAGTGTGTCGGCTTGTATCCAGGCACTGCTGCAGCACAGGACCAAGATGGAAAGACCCCATTTCACATTCTATGCGAATCCTATGCAGCGGGATATGATGCTTCTGCATCTAAGAGTATCATTGAGAAGCGCATGACGAGCATCCTGTGGGTACTCTATCGTAAGGCTCCTGCAGCTATTACCGAGGAGGATAATTTTGGGGTGGATGCGGTTGAATATGCCCTGGAAGCTNATGCAACGCCAACACCCCAGCGGGCGAGCTTGTTGTTCAGAAGAACATCAATGCGGTGGTCGAGGATAGCAAGCATCAGACTCTCACTCATGGCATCATCTTGAGCCGGAAGCATGGGCACAAATGGGTCGATATCGGGAGATCGGGATGGGAAGTCGGCGATGGACGTACGAGAGAGCAAAGCTCCATTTGAATGGGGAGCTCTGTGGCCTTTCCTCATCTGGGCCTTGTTCTTCTGCTTGAGACGGCGGCAGCGCTTGATTTGAGACGGCTCTAGCTTGATTGGCTTAGCATCAAACCAAATTGACACGTTGGCATTGTACTCGCCCTTGGGTGCAAATGCCACCTCAGTAGCCATGATTACTTTGTTCCGACTGAAGTGATAGTCCGAATTCCAAGGCGTTGTGCGTGACTTGTACTCCGAAGGTGAGATCTCCTTCACTATGTTGTCCTTGTTGGCAGTAGAAGCAGCAGCAATTGAAGCAACATCAATCTCATCATCGTTGATGAGTAGGAAGTAACGAGTTTGGAGGACCATGCAAAGCTCAGAGTGAAGCGAGTGCGTAGGGGCATAGGTGTAGTCACGGTGCAGTTGATGGAGCTTTGGTGTCCCTTCAGTGCTTTCCTGGCCTCTCATCAGGCTGACAATGCACAACTTCTGCAACTCCGAGAGCTTCCTTGATGTTTGAGTACTACTTGTAGCGATACTCTTAGTGTTGGGCGTATTTGCTAGAATCCATGCACCAAATGCAGGGACGCCCGTATTGCACACAAGTGCGTAGGTATCCTCCCAGCCAACATCTTCATTCACATCTCCACATTGCTGCTGCTTGTTACCACGCGCAACGGAGGGCCTACAATTCTCCCAAATACCTTGCACAATCATCGGGTTCTCTTGGTGGATTGAACTATCCCTATGAGCGGCAAATCTATCCACAATAATTTGGGCATTCGTCTTGGCAGATGCCGCGGGGAGCCAAGATGGACTCTCGAGCGGTCCAGTAATTGAGGGATCGTGGATGGAGGGACATCTACGGCCGTAAGGACACGCTCCTGTTGATATCCACGTCAAACATGGACGGGAGAGATGTGTCTTGGCATTAACAATTTGCCCTGAACTCTCCATGAGGGTAAGAGAGGAGTAGTTGTACTTAAGCTCATGTTTGCCATGTGCATAGTTACCTGTAGGTGTAGGTTATAGATGTTAGTAATTTCACGCGGGAGATTAATATGAGTGACGCGATAAGTGGTTGATAAAATAATTAATATCAAACTTTAACACGAGTGCTGGACTTACANTAATATGAGTGACGCGATAAGTGGTTGATAAAATAATTAATATCAAACTTTAACACGAGTGCTGGACTTACAGTTATCCCCCCAAGGACAATTCTTAATGCCTCCCAGCTCAAAGTAGCGGCACATCTCAGTCTTGACCTTCGCAAGGCGTTCCGGATTATCTTTGAGATTTTGGGGAGTGGGTGATGTGGGAGATGTGGCATTAGTTGATGCCCTGTCACCACGTTTTTTCTGATAGGATGAGTTATTGATACTACCACTACGTGATTTAGTAAATGGTTGAAAGGTTTGTAGGGTGGGAGGGGGTTTCTTTCCTCCGGTATCTTCTCCAGAAGTGTCATTATCATTATGGATGCAAGGAGAGCATAACACATGCATTTTGCTGCGTGGAGATGACCGGTCAATTGGCTCAAATACCATCTCACCACGGGAGGGAGGAGAGTGGTGACCATAATCATAAGTTAGCTTTGTGGCATCCAAGTCGCCACCTTTGGTCCGAGGTTCGCCACTTGAGATACCCCCAACGCTGTTAGGCTTGCTGAGTGGAGAGGCAACAGATGTTGGGCTACTTTCACTTAGCCCCGAAGTGAACATATCCATTGGCTTCTCACCTACACCAATGGATGTGCATGGCATGGAGAAGACGGGAGTGCTGAATGCCCCATTGGACGCTGCAAAAATAGACGGACGGCCCAATGGTGACGCAATCAACGCAGGCGATGCCACAGAAGATACCAGCTGTGGCATATTCCCATTCATGGTGCTGACTTGGGAGGGGAGGTGGTGGTTGATAGGAGTGTTGAAGGCCTCATTTGATGTTGCAAATACCACCGACCGACTCAACACAGGTGAGGTTGCCACGGACGATACCGCCGGCGGCATATTTACCTTCATGACGCGGACAGGTGAAGGAAGGCGGCGGCAGGCAGAGGAAGGCACCGCCGATGAGCGTGCTTGTTTCTTGACGTGATACTGCTGCATTGTTGTTGTTTTGTTGTGTTGTCTTGTTTGGGAGGCGGCGGCGTGGCTCCTTGGGTTGGCTGACTCCTCTGTGCAGTTTGGACTGCAGTGTTGCTGCGACACTGACACGTGGCCTTCCTCAAGACAAACTGAAAGCTGCACGGGCAAGTGAAAGTGCACAGGCAGTTTTCGTACATGTCGCACCTGCGATTTGTCCAAGCAACTTTCCTTTTGGACATCAAAAATGCTTGGGATGCCACGAAGTGAGGCCCAACTTGTGGCTGTGGCTTCCAAGCAAGCAAGCAAGACGACTACACAAAACACAACAGCACCATGACAGCCACCCCTCCTTCACCACCTGCTAGCGGCCTTGAACTCCTCGTGGAGGCGTCGATGATGAGGACGCCACCGACGATACCAGAGGCCGCCACCCCAAAGCAAGCGGTCCACATCCCTCCTCTTCCACCTGCACCGAAGAAGGTTCAATTTGCAATGTCGCGTACAGCGGTAATGCCCTCTTTCCCTACGCTCACCTTTGATGTAGGCGGGAATGCGAAGCCGATGTGGCTGCGCTTGAACCCACGTGCCAATCCCAAGAGCAAGATGAGGATGCTTCGAGCCGAGAAGTGCCAAGCAGAGAAGTTCCACTTCCTTTGGTCAATCAATAGGCACTACTTGCAGCAGGAGAGGATGAAGAGGAGGATGGCGGAGAAACATGTTGGTGCTCTCACGCGTAATGGAGAACCCGGATGTGGCTTGATCAAAGACAAAGAGGATACCTTGCAGATACTGCGAAACTGATTGATTGCTAAGATTTTTCATATGCATTAACTTAATGTAATACACATTTTATCCTTTATATTTGCGCA
>JALLBI010000397.1:0-11974 GCA_036940125.1 Mediolabrus comicus
CTTTTTAGCCTCGGCCACTACCCACTACGGTACACAACAGAAGCACTTAAACTCTCTACCACTGTCTCCAGGAGAGGTGAGAGCGTTTGTACTTTGCACCAAACGATAACACAGAGCAGGAGAAAACAACAAATAACCATGGTAGCTGTGAAACATCTCACATCACCTGCAACCATCCCTCGCCTGCCAGCGTGTCTATCCGTTCTCAGCTACAATGTTCTATTGCCTAATTCTCAAGATGGATGGTGGAACTATAAGATGTATCTCCCACCACTCTCTCCTCCTGATGAACACATCCTACGTGGGAATATAGGAAGTCTCTCTTAAGAGAACGGATCGGCCTAATCGATGCCGATGTGGTTTGTTTACAAGAAGTATCCCCATTGTCATTCGAGGAAGATTTTGCATTCATGTCTGAAGATCTTGGATATGATGGCGTGGAGTTGTTTCGGAAAGGTCGCTTCAGACCTGCAACATTTTGGAAGAAAGATAGAGTCGATTTGATTAGTCCTGCACAACATAAAGATCGCACAATGCTAACAACATTCAAATTGGTCAATGATGACAGTGATAATCAATCTAACCAAGATAATTGGCATGTATTGAATTGCCACCTTCAGGCAGGGAAACAGGGTGGAAGACGGGTGAGACAAATAGTGGAAGGAGTATCGACTGCATACAAGTTGGCAAAGAAGCTCAAAGAGGATACTCCTGAGAATCTAAACTTGATTATTTGCGGCGATTTCAATGGAGGAAATGAATGTGGTGCTATAGAGTATTTAGAAAAGGGCAGCATTGGGCCAGGCTTTATTGAAGATGGTGAAAGTGTGTGTAGCAAGGAAAAGAAGCTCCCACTATCTGCTCCATTGGTTGATGCAATTGATACTGAAAGAGGTGATGAAAATACTGTGCCATCAACACTTGTGGTATCAGAGCTCATATCTCTCATGATAGACCAAGGAAGTATTGAAACTGCCTATATAGAGCCACAGTTCTCTCAGCAAGTCATAGATCGGCTTGATAGGATTTACAAACGATTTGCAAACGAGTCTCCTGGTGATCAGATGACAAAGGAAGATGTAGAGAGATGGCTAACAATCATCAATGGTCGCGTAGGTAGAGGGTCTGAGTTTCGTACAGCTGCCAAATTCATGGGGTGGAAGGAACCTCCAACGGATCCAGATGAAAAGAAGGAAGATCGGCCACCAATCATTATACCAGATGATTCAATCCTAACCTTCGACGGTTTTGTGGCAGTGTACCTAGATGAATTACGACAGGGCAAGTTCTGGGGAATTGCGTGGGATCTAGCGAAGATGGGTGAGTCTTTGGATGTAACAGAGGTTTTTCAAGCAAGATATGACCGCATATACATTAGTGCATCGTTGCAACCTATGGCAGTGATTGATACAATCTCGACTGAGCCTTGTCCAAACAAAATCGAGCCCTCAGATCATCTTCCTGTTTGTGCTTCGTTTCAAATAAGAAAATAAACACACTGACATTAAAGATAACATTATACACATTAATACCATTTTTACAACATGAAGAATCTCTGACTATGGTTCCCACGGTAATACCCACCAGAACATGACTGCGAAGTGAAAGAATGCCCCCAAAATGACGAAGCAATGCCATATCTCATGGAACCCAAATTTTCCGGGGAAAGGGTTTGGCTGTTCCGTGGTATAAATGTAACCTCCTACCGTGTAACAGATTCCACCAATAATGAACACAACCAAACCTCCAAACCCAATGTTGGGTATGATGTATACAGCAAGGAAAGCTCCAAGCCATCCAATAGTAATATACATTGTCATTGACATCCATTTCGGAATTAATTCTGGACCAAATTTGGCCGTTAGCGCCATCCCAATGAATGATAAGAACCATGCCACACCAAAGAATGACCAACCAATTACCGAATTATGCAAAAATACAAGACAGAATGGAGTGAAGGTGCCTGCAATAAGTGGATATATGGCAAGATAATCTAACATTCGTAATCGTGCCTCTACCTCTGGAGACGAGTTGATTGCATGATGAAGTGTCGAGCAGCCAAATAAGTTAATCAATGATGCTCCATATATGCTAAAGCTAACAATCTTCCACGCATTCCCTCCACTCGATGCAATGAGTAATGTTGTTCCGAGAATCGATAACATACATGCTGATAGATGACTTAGTGAATTGAAAACCTCATCAGTTACATGACTTGAGTTGTCACGTGAGAGCAATCTTGTTTTACCAACGTCGGCGAAGGACCAGCTTAGTGGCGGTGGATCTGCTGGTGACGAACTTTCTTCTACGTCGTCGTGTTCCCAGTAGTTGTTAGCCATATTTATTATGTTTTGTATGTCTCAGCCGCTTCTTGGTCAACAACTCGAGTACACGCCACCTTCTCCGAGATAATAATAATAAATATGAGCGAGCTTTTTAAAGTTTATGTTATGGTTATGGTTGGTTATTCAGCCGCTGGTAGGTCTACTCCTCAACAACAAGAAGAAGAACAAAGCACCAACCACCAACGGATAGAAAGGCCAAAGGCAAAGGCTGAAAAAGGCCACGAACACAAACCTCCCGACCCGAAGAAGTAGAGTCCCCCCGTATTTTGAGCTTGGCTCGTACGTCTCAGGGTACCGGAAAATTTTATAGAGAATTCTCAGAGAAGGGGTTCACCGAAAAGTTGGTGATATTCGGGGTGTCCACTTTGAGAGCTGCCAAAGATCCAGCCGCGCCGCCTCCGCCCGCCATAAGTCAGTAAGCTCATGTTGTATTGTTGTAGCTTTGTAGCCCAGCCCAAGTCACTACTTACATATTTCAACTCGTTATTTAAACAACACAATGTCGGAGGAAGAAGGCAGCGGTGACAACAGCAGTGACGAGGGAGGATACGTCCCTCCGGTCGCTTTGATGACACTGGATTCAAATAATAATAATGTCGATGCTCATCAAAACGATGAAAGTGATGCTGCTAAAGATATGGTTAGCGAGAAGCTAGATAATAGCAATGATGACAAGGAAGGGTCTACAATAATATCTGGTGATGAGGCAGTAGATGATGCTGCTGCGACGGTTACTACTGCTGAGAGCAGCAGCGGAGCAGGGGGTCTCTTCGCTGGACTTTCCCTATCGCCCAGCGCTGCAACTAGCGGTAGCGGTGTCCCTGCTGCGGCGAAGCCATCGTTAGAAGAGGACGCATCAACTGACAACAACAACAAACAGCAGCCATCTTCTCGTGCGCCCACGCCAGTTCACTCTAATGCTTCTCCCCCCGTCTCTCCTGAATTTACGAAGCAAAAGGTCTCTCCGAATATCAAGGCGCCTATACCACTTGCTGCGGCAACAAAAAAGCCAACCGATCATCATCATAAAAAGAAGAAGTCGACGACGGCTTCGACAATAAAATCAGCAAAGAGTGAAAATTTGATGTTACAACTTGCCATCCTTCCACCGTCATCATCATCATCATCATCCAAAAAATCTACAACTATGAATACCGACACAACACTCCGTCTTTTACGTAAATTCTACAATAAATCTTCACCAAGTATACCCCAACATGCTGGTGGGACACAACCGGTGTCGTGGTATGGATGGATGTTTGGTCCATCTGCAGAAACGGCTGGGAATGAAGATCCAGCATTAAAGTGTTATCAAGAATTTACGTCGGCTTTGGGTGTGGGGGGTGATGAGATGGATAGTGAAAAAGATGGAAATGGTGATAATAATGATACTGCCACNTGGTATGGATGGATGTTTGGTCCATCTGCAGAAACGGCTGGGAATGAAGATCCAGCATTAAAGTGTTATCAAGAATTTACGTCGGCTTTGGGTGTGGGGGGTGATGAGATGGATAGTGAAAAAGATGGAAATGGTGATAATAATGATACTGCCACTTCTTCCAATAGTGAAGCATCGGCAGCAGTAGGAGGAGTGGAAGGCGAGGATGATGTAATTGTCGAATCTATATTAGGACATAAGGATGATTCCCCCTCCAAGGCACGACGGACCTTATCATCATTTATTCAATTGGTTCATTGTTGGTGCCTAACTTCGGCACAGGTTGCTGAAGCACTATTGGAAAAAGGCGATGATGCCAATGCTGCCGCACCTCATGCACACAGTATGGTTACCGAAGAATTGCTAAGTTTGGCAATTAGCACGGCAAGTTCGTTGGTTGCACATGGTTGTTTGGATGATCTGTATGTCAATATTGGACATCCGGGAGACAGTGGCAATAATAACAGCGGTGGTGCAGCGATAACAGCAAGAAGTGAAGATGAAGAAATTGATGAAATTTTGGACAGCACCGCGACTACAGGTAGTTTGGATTCTGTTGGGGCGCCCTCTTTCGTAAGAAGGGCCGTGAATGTATTGGCGGAATCTGTATTTGCTGCAGATCTTTCATTCGAACAAGTTGAATTGGCAGCATTAAAATTCCTGTTAACTACGGGTTGTCGTGTAGCGTCATGCTCCTCCGAAGAAGGTGATGAGAACGTGACTATTATGGAACCTATGCTTCGGGGGACTCATTTACTCCAAACGATTCGGATATGTTCTCATGTCTACTTGCAGACTGAGTCGAAGCCGAATAGGACTACTGCCAAGGCAGCACTGCAGCAACTTGTTATTAGCGTCTTTGTCCGATTAGAGAGGGCGATTGAGCAATTGAAGGTGGAGGAGAAGGTGGAGTCGTCGTCTACGAAGACGACACCATTAACGACAACAAAATCGGCAGAGGAGACATTCGCGTCACAGGATCATAGGGATGCGTATTTAGTACTGAGATCTTTGTGCAAGTTAAGTATGCAGACTAGGGCAAATCATCATTCAAATGAAAGGAGTAGTGGTGGCGGCGGTGAGTCAAGCGAAAATTCANATGCAGACTAGGGCAAATCATCATTCAAATGAAAGGAGTAGTGGTGGCGGCGGTGAGTCAAGCGAAAATTCATCTAACGCAACTACCAGTACCCCCGTGGTTGCTGCGGCAGACTCCCCAGATACGTCACATGCCGACAAGCAAGCGCTCCAATCGCGGATATTGGCATTAGAACTACTGCTTCACATTCTAAGGCACAAATCTGGTGGCTGCATCCTCTACGCTGGTCCGCAATTTCACTACGCAATCCGACAATACCTTTGCACGAGTCTTCTCAAAAATACAACAAGTCCCGATACAACTATTGTGGAGTTGAGTTTGCGTCTCTTCGTTCCGCTCATTCGAAATTTCCGCTCATTGCTGAAGACTGAGATTGAAGCGTTTGTTACCAACGTATTCTTTGTCATCTTGGATTCGAAAAACAGCACCAGCCAGCATAAGCTTTTGGTGGTTACATTATTCGAAGAGATTTGTAGTGATGCGACAACTCTTGCTGAAATTTTTCTCAATTATGATTGTGATCTCTCCGCAGTGGATTTATTCCAACGTATTGTGAATGCATTGGGGAAGGTCGCACGAGTTGGATTAACAGATGCCACTGGAACATCACCCTCGTTGCAATTTGTGGCTGGGGCTGGAGCCACTCGAGCGGAAAAGATGAGGCAGGATCACCGTGAGTTACGGCTAGCAGCAATGAATGCATTACGACAGGTGTTAGCGAGTTTGCATTCAAGCATTGCAACACCTGTGAATGCAGACATACATGGCGGAGATATTAGTGTAGACGAGGCATTAACAATCAATGGAAGCTCGGGTGATNAAATGTCCTCGTTCTGATGCATACTTCAAACCAGCAGCAGGTTTGAAGTATGCATCAGAACGAGGACATTTAGACGCAGATGATCCGGTGGATGTTGCACGGTATCTTCTCCAAAATAAAGATCTGTTCGACAAGGCTCAAATTGGAGAGTATCTCGGCCGAGAAAAGGAGTGGCAGGATGGTTTTGCATTAAAAGTACTGCGAGCGTATGGGGATGCGTTAGATTTTAAAGGAATGGCATTTGATGAGGCGATCCGCTATTATTTGAGTGGATTCCGGCTTCCCGGAGAAGCGCAAAAAATTGATCGTATCATGGAAGTCTTCGCTGCAAGATATACTGACCAAAATTCGGGCACGTTTCCAACTGCTGATGCGGCGTTTATCCTTGCATTTAGCATAATCATGCTGAATACTGACTTGCATAATCCGGCGATCAAAGAGGAACGCAAAATGACAATACAAAGCTTCATCCGCATGAATAGTGGAGTATGTGATGGGGGTGACTTTCCTGACGAAATGCTCACTGACATTTTCAACCGAATCAAGACTGATCCTATCAGTCTTAAAGAAGATGATGATGCCAGGGAGAGCGCGGGCATTAAGGCCGGTGGTACTGCACCTTCGGCTTTGTCTACCGCAAGCGATTTTTTCTTTGGAAATCACTACATTGATGAAGACAAGGCCAGAGAAACCAACTATCAGAAGGAGGGGGATCAGATTGTTAGAGACACTGAGTCCATGCTTCGTCGTAGGAGAAAGGCTACAAAACACCCATCAAGTAAAAAAGCCCTTCGGGATAGCTTGAAGAAGCGCACTTCTGTTAACTTCGTCGGAACTGCTGATACGGGTCTGAAGGATGAATACGTAACACCTATGTTTGACGTGACATGGGGCCCTGCATTAGCTGTATTTTCGACTGCGATTGAATCCGCCAACATCACTGAAAGTGCTCTTTCTTCGATTGCCACTGAGGAAGAGATGGATCATGCGGTTGAAAATGCGGCATCTGTAATCGAGGTGTCGCTCAATGGTTTTCAACTAGCCATCTGCATTGCAGGCATATGTGGGAATGATACTGCACGAGATGCGTATGTCCGCGCACTGTACAATTTTACCCTTCTTGGTAAGGGGCGACTTCTTTCTTCGCGACACATCCACTGTGTGCAGTCGCTTTTGAAACTAGGTATTGACGACGGAGAACTTCTCGGCGTGTCATGGGAGCACATCTTTAGAGCACTCGCCGAGGTGAATCGCCTGCAGCAAATATGGGAAGGCAAAGCAAGAAGTGATAGAAAGCTGAAAGCTCAAGATAGGGCTGCAAAGGAGGCGTCTGCAGAGGACGACACTGATAGCGATACATCTTCTGACTATGATGACATTAATTTCCCCATGGAAGATGAAATGGACAAGAAAGGGATTGATGAGGCTAATGCCAAGGCAATCTATGCTGCCATATCTCTCAATCTCGTCGATTCTATTTTTCAACGCTCATCGTCTCTGTCGCGTCCTTCGTTGAAAGACTTTGTATATCAGCTCTGTCGTGTATCCCGGATGGAAATCTCTGGATATGGTGGGCATGTTGGCAGTGATGCCAATGATATTGATTTGACTAATGACCATTACATGAAGCATCATACTCTCGTTTCGGAAAGTAGTGCAAGCAAGGCTGACGTCGGTGGCAGTCAACCTGAAATTTACAGTCTACAAAAGCTGGTGGAGGTGACTCAATTTAATATGGAATCTCGTCCTCGACTTATTTTTGCCGATATCTGGGGAACAATATCGACACACTTGACGAGCACCGCTCTTCACGAGGAAGCAGCAGTGGCCATGTTCGCCGTAGATTCATTGCGACAACTTAGCATGCAGTTTTTGAATAGAGAAGAGCTCGGAGTGTTTGAGTTCCAACGCAGATTTTTGAAGCCGCTTGAGACCATCATGTCCAGAAGTACACATGTCAGCGTGAAGGAACATCTCCTCAGTTCAGTGGAGCAACTAATTTTGATATACGGATTTGATGACAGAGCTGAACCTTCGGAGAAGACAGACGGGGGGCAAAAAAGAACTCACCAGGGGACGCTTCGTAGTGGATGGCGATCAGTTTTATTTGTACTCGGCACTGCTGGACTCGATAAAAATGATACCATTTCTTCGCGGGGATTCCAGCTGCTGTCAGCTCAAATACAGCAGTGTGTGTCGATTTGCAGACGGGTTGACGGCGATACCAACAAGCCTGCATCTCTCCTGACGGAACACTTCGTTGATTTGGTCGCTGCTCTATTACTCTACGTTTCTGGTCAAAATCAAAACCTCAGCTCCAAGGCACTAGACAGCATTATTCAACTTTCTGACTTGCTAGCAGAGGGGAAAGTGTCTGTAACATCAACTCGTCACAAGACATCCACACCCACGAGTCCTGACTTTCACAACGACGAACTCGAGCTATGGTGGCCCATCTTGCTTGGCTTGTCGAAGACTATGGGTGACTGCAGACATGAGGTACGAGTGAAGGGTTTGCAGACACTTCTTAGCATTGTAAACAAACATTTTTTCCCTTCCAAAAAAGACAAAGATGTTGAAGAGAACGGTGACACTTCACCCCAGCATGGGGATTTGCAGACGTTGCAACTGGTCTTCCGTGGAATTTTGGTACCCGCGCTCGAATTTGAAGAAATGGACGGAAATAGCACATCTGGTTTCGCTCCTGAGTTACTTCCTCCAAAGTTTGTCCACTTTATCACGGCTCCTTCTCCTAATCCTTCCAATGCATCTGATAAAGGGCGGCGAGAATGGATCGGCACAACGTTCGACCATCTAATTGACGGGTGTGTATCAATTTGTCTAAAGTCTATGGAAGCATTTGATAATGACTCTTTGGTTGAAGAGGTCTTGGCAATGCTCAACAGCTGCCTACTTTCTGATTCTGGACATCTAGCTGTTAGGGGTCTCCGTCGGCTCCAGCAGTTTGTGACGAAAGATTTGGACTTGAAAGATGTCACAGATGATACTTGGGCCACAGTTTCGCACATGTTGTTCAGGGTGTTATCTATAAGAGGAATGCCCCCATTAGCGCCAGAAGTTGAAGGTGCGACTGATGAACAAAAAGATCAGCTGACGAAAGAATATGAAGACACAATGGATGAATTTATCAGAGAGCAAAAGCTCTTCTCCAACAGGAGGTATATTGGTTGCAATGCTGCTATGGTCATTGGCTCACTCCTGACGACAGAAAATATTGTAGGAAGTATGGGGCTTCATTGGTACATATTCCTGATGAGTGGATTAGGCAAAGGAATTAAGGATTGGGAAAGAGCTGCGGAAATCATGAAATCTAGCAACAGCCCGCAAGAATCTACTCAGGCTTCTCCGCCGGATTATTTGGAAAACGTGCTATATGCGCGCAGATGGATGACTAAATTTATCCTTTCTCTGACATCACAGACGGATGCTACGACTCTCGAGAATACACAGTTCCAACATGTGTTGAAGGAAGAAACTGAATCGCTCCTTTATGCCTTTTTGAAGAAGGAGGCCGACGAATCGTGTTCTTCAGTGGACATGAGAAATGTATCCAAAATGGTCACAGACATACTTGAAGGTTTCAATGGGATCAGCGATGAAAAGCTGGCCACAATGAAATGGTTGTCCCCTGTGCTCAGCACATGTATTCAGACGAATAATACAAGTTTGCGAACATCTGTTCAGATTCTGCTCACAAGATTGACTCAACAGATGAGCCAGAGCGAAAGCTAAAATTTAAGTAATAGCATCGTTTATATTATTTCATTTCTCTCACTCCAAAGGCATCGATGCATTTTATCCGTGGCGGTTGCGGTGAATTTATCAGATACCGCTGACGCAATTGCTCAAAGCATTCCCTAATTAAACATTCAGCTTCTTGACGTGACATTCCCATTCGAAAACCTTGATCAAGTACGGACAGAGCAAAATTTGACCCAAATCCGTGACAGGCATATGATAAATTCTGCAACGAACCATACTGATCAAGCCAGAATAATTTGGGAGACAACAAAATGGGAGATGTTTCTGTGTTCGTGCTCTTTTCTGAATCCTCCATATTGCAGTATTCATTGCCCTGTCTCTCAGAATTAGTGTTACTTTGCACCGATGAACTATATAGATATGCTGAGGATGCAGCTGACACTTGTTTCTGCACTCTTTCATGAAATGATGGTATCTTTGAATAATTTGCAGAGGATGCACATCTTACCATACCACCAACGAGAAGACATAGCTGCAATGGTTGTCGAGATCTCATCCGTGTGGCGATTTCTTTCCTGGCAAAGTAAGCAATTGATTCAGCATCTAGACCTGATGGAGATATTGTTCCCAACACAGTTCTTGATTTTGATAATGATGAGGATGACATCTGATCATCATCATACAAGTCACCATCAAATGTACAAATGACATCATTGCCAATACCAGCTTCATATTCCCTAACCTGCGTGTGAATTTTCAATGTCCCCGCCAATCTATCTGCGTCAGCTGCATCACCTGCAAATCCAACTACAATTGCCTGCTGTTCAACACTTCGTCGTTGCATCTTTGATAAAATATCATCGTCGTCAGGACCATATACACTGTTGAGAATATCTCCGCCACCACCCCCATCATGAATAACAGTAAGTTTATCAATATTCGATGAAGTCAACGCAATGCCCCCACCACCAGATGAACTTGTATCTGCGCCCATCATTACGAAATCTCGTCCCACTATCCCAATGATAGTGTCTTGACCCGCAGCTGATTGCTGTGCGAATACACGGCAGATTTTTCTGGATAGTACGGCGGTGCTGATGATGAGGTAGTGGAGCTTCATTGTTGTTTGTAGTAAATCCACAACACCCTTTCTACCACATAGGTAGGTGCATTGCACTCCGCTCGTGACTCACTTTTCAAAATCTGGCGGGAGGCGGTGGAAATGGCGGGAGATACGGATCTTTGCTTCTGGATCTTTTTGGATTTTTGTTCTTCTGGCTATTCCCATTGTTCCCGTGGCTTACCATAGCTGTCGACCGACACCTTGGATGCTCCTTGGATGTCTCGACTCTATCTACTCTATTGCAATCCAGTCTTCCTAACTATCTCCTATTATTCAAGCACCAGCATGCTCATTGTTACTAACCGCCTTCTTTCCTCTGGATCCGCCCGATCCGCTCTTGTGCGTCAAGCTGCCAGGGCATGTGGTGCATCTGCGACGTCTCGCTCTCTTGTCACCGCCACCGGCCAAAATAGCATCGGAACATACACATCATCAACTTCGTCAACAGTAGTCGGCATCAATTGCAGCAATAAGCTAATCGTTCCATCAGTAACTACATCATCCCTATCCGCTCGAATGAACCATAGTGCAGCAGCAGATCTCAAGGAATCGTATGAATATATCCTTGCAGAACGTCGCTTCCCAGAAGATAATACTGGAGTTGTTGGAGGTGGTGTGGGCATCATTTCGCTTCATCGACCAAAGGCTTTGAATGCACTGTGCGATGCCTTATTTGAGGATCTAATCCACGCAGTTACAGCGTTTGATGCTGATGATGACATTGGTTGTATTATTATCACGGGAAGTGGGAAGGCATTTGCTGCTGGTGAGTTATATTATGTGCATGGAATTGCTATAAGCGACTGTATTACTGTATCACATTTGTATACTGAAATTGTATATTTGTTTGTCTATTTCATATTACTNCAAAGGCACAATTTGGCAGACCCGAGATCAACTTGGGCGTGATTCCGGGAGCGGGTGGTACGCAAAGATTGATTCGTGCTGTTGGGAAATCAAAAGCGATGGAGATGTGTTTGACTGGCAATCGAATCACTGCACAAGAGGCGCTTGATGTTGGCTTGGTGTCGAAGGTAATTGATACGGAATTCTTACTAGATGAAGCCGTCAAGATGGGATTTTCTATCGCAGAGAAGGGTGGCATTTCCGTACGAAAGTGCAAAGAAGCGATCAATGCAGCTGAGGAGATGACTCTAGCGGAAGGATTGAGGTTTGAGCGGAGGTTATTTCATGCTTTGTTTGCGACTAAAGACCAAAAGGAAGGAATGGCCGCATTTCTTGAAAAGAGAAAGCCCAACTTTACAAATGAATAAGAAGTTGCTTGTATTATGATCCAAAGTAGCACTTGTAGAATATTAGTTCATGAGGATCTGTAACCTACATGCCTTTTTATTATCCGACTGCTTGAAGTTTTGTGCTGCTAGCTTGCTAATTAGGAGAGAGAGAAGGTGGGAACGCCAGTAGG
>JALLBI010000398.1:0-11948 GCA_036940125.1 Mediolabrus comicus
TGTAAAGTACACTGGAAAATAATACTGTACATACATAACAGGTGTCTAAATTTTATTGTTATTTAAGGTGAACAAAGAAATTGACACCGCTCGTCATCCCCAGTGCCTCTGAGATAGGAAGCATATTAATTCATCCAATAGATGTTCAATGAGTTCTCACTCTAAGTGGTGCGACTCAGTGGAAGATTCTCAGTGGTTTGTCCTACTGCTGTCGTTGTTGTCGGTGTTGTTGTCGGTGGTGGAAGAGGTACCACCTACGACGCCTTCACGCCACACTTCGAACTCTGTGGTGGGGGTACTGCTTTTGCTGGCCAATGATGATGCTTTAAGACTATTCATCAGTACTTCAAGACCAACATTTTTCTTTGGGGTTTCGCCCTTTTTGGCCGCTTCTCTCAAAGCAACATCTGCATCGCACTTGTGCTTGTGCTCTGGCCAGTTAGCCTTCTGGCATTCAGGACTACAATAAACCGCCCTAGTGCATCTTGTACAGATTAATCTTTTCTTTCGCTCCATCTTCCTATCAGGGAGAGTGCAGTCTGTGTTGTAGCAGTGACACATCCTCTTGATAGACTTCACTTCCTTGTACTTTTCATCCAAGCAGGAGCAAGGGATGCGATTTTTAAGGTAAAGAACAACTGTGTGCTCGTCAACACCTTCTAGCAGTTCCATTACCTTCCTCCAATCAATAACGGCGTGAGATTTCAGGTGGAATACAGCCATAAGTTGCTCAAAGAAACTCGTAAAGGCTACATCAACACTAATGTCTTTTTCCCCCTCGATAATCTTTTGGGTGCTGCGGAATATTAAATAGGAAAATACCAACTCCATCATCCAATGATTACCATACACGTCGGGAAACGATTGCCTGGTGATATTGAATGCTTCCTGATAAGGATTTTTGACTGACCCTTCCTTGTCAATCTCAGTAAAAAAAGCGTCATGCCAAGCAATCATGAACTTTCGACAAATGTGATCTCTTGGAAATAAAGTTGGATCAAATCCGTGCCAACATTTCTTAGCCGCAGCAATAGTAGGATCGACACCAGTCACTTCTTTGGCCACAGAAGCCGGGAGATTAGCAGCAGGAGCATTATCCAAATATCTGTCGATCATACTGTACTGAAGCTGTACTTCAGGTGAATTGCGGATCATATGCTCCGCCGCCTTAAATACTTCCTTTTTACGTTTTTCCTCCTCCTGTGCAGCCTTCCTGGCCTTGCCTTGCGCTTTCTTCCTAGAAGGCATAATGGCAGATTTTCAATTTATGCACACAAGTTAGGGCCGCTCCGGTTGAATTACGGCAACACAAACACTTCTTCGCTAGGTTGGAAGAGGATGAGCTAAAATAAGAGCAGGGAGAACCAGCTGCAGCTGCTCTCCCTCCTTATTTAATTAACTCTCGTCCGGAAGCCGAAGGGAATCTGCCCTTGATGCCCGTAAGAAGTATTGGCAAGGGGTGAAGGTGCATGCACACCCTGAGTTGTGGTGGAATTATTTTATTATGTTTTGGTGGTCAGGTGGTCAGGTATGAAAGGAGTCCCAAAAAGGAACTACTTATCATCAATCAACGCGAACTCAAACTCAAAGAAGTGTTGCTGCAGCCCCTTGAACCAGAACGCTGCGTCTCCAATGCTATCACTTGCTGCTAATCATCCGCTGTTGTCATCATCTCATATCCGACGACTAATCTGCTACTGCAAGAATTTTCAACGCAAAACAATCGAATCAACTTCTAAAACTTCTTACCTTTCTTAGACTCTAATCACAATCATGATGAGTAGCCCAAACAACTCACTCGTCAAGATATCTATCCACTCTCTGCTCGAACGTCGTGAGTGGGATCGTGCACAAGAACTCCTAATTGCTGATCCGTCAGTGTCCATGACGATTGGCTCGACCTATGAAAGTCTACCACTACTTACAGCGGTAATGAACAATCCGCCTCTAACATTGGTCCAGAGTCTCATAGCTGCAAATCCAGATGCCGCCACGACAAAGAATGAGTATGGAATGCTCCCTTTAAGGACTGCCATACGTAGCCAGGCAAGTACTGAGGTAATTGATGCACTTATTCGCGCTGCACCTATGGTGGTCAAGTCCTTTGGAGTTAGCGGCAAAACCGCCCTTCACCTGGCGTGCTTGTACCCTTCTCAGCCCATCGCCCATGTACGGCTAGTTTTTTGTTCACGATACTCTCTCATCTCCCACTCCCCTGTCTCCATCCTTTTTTTTGTTCACGATACTCTCTCATCTCCCACTCCCCTGTCTCCATCCTTTTTTTGTCACGATACTCTCTCATCTCCTACTCCCCTGTCTCCATCCTTTTTTTTGTTCACGATACTCTCTCATCTCCTACTCCCCTGTCTCCATCCTTTTTTTGTTCACGATACTCTCTCATCTCCCACTCCCCTGTCTCCATCCTTTTTTTTGTTCACGATACTCTCTCATCTCCTACTCCTCTGTGCTCCTCTTCCCTCACTCCACCGGATAAGTAGAAAATAAACCAACACAACCCCCAAATTCAAATTCAACAAAATCCACCACGCACCACCACAGACCTACCATGAATAATAACACAACTACGCTAGGCAATCATGTCTAGTAGTGACAGATCACCAGACGCGGCTTCCACCGCTGCCGTCGATGATGATGCTGGTGGCCTTGCAAAGAAAACTGCAGGCGGTCTAGCTGAAACAACTGACGAGGAGTCACAAGATACGGCCTCCACCGCTGCCGTCGATGATGATGCCGTCGGCCTTGCCGAATCTGCTTGTGCTTCACCCTCCGTCGCAGTTGTCGATGAGAGAACAAGAAGAACATATACTAATTATAAATCTGGTGAAATGAAAGAGAGATTACACATTGCATATGGTCTTATTGATTTATACAGAGGGATTCTTACTATTAAACAAATTGCTGTGCTATGTGGGTTACCCTGTCCCCAAACTCTTGGAAGGAAGTATAAAGAGTGGAAAGGAATCAAGCCGAACGGCCCAATGAACAAGAAGAGGAGAATAGAACAGGGGGGTGTCTCCCAGATTAATAATACATTGGAAAACGGCCGCAACATCAATGAACACAACGGCAGCGGCGGCGGCAACAACAACAACAATGAACACAACGGCAACAACAACAACAACAACAGCAGCAGCAACAACAACAACAACAGCAGCGGCGGCGGCGGCGGCGGCGGCATCAGGGATAGTAGCAATAGCCACCACAGCAACAACAACAGCGACAACAACAGCGACAACAACAACAACAGCGACAACAACAACAACAACAACAACAACAACAGTGTTAGCCCAACACCAGCGCAGGGGGTTACTACTACTACAACCAAAAGGGTACTTGATTCACAAAAAGAAGCATATGACAATACCAAATTAACATGGCTAGCTCTCAAAATGTATGTGCCAAAAGAGAAAATAGTAATTGATGGGACGAATGGAGAGGGAAAATTTCTTGATCATAGTGCGACGAAGAGGAATTACGTTTGTATCCGTGTAGACAAATACAAAAACGATACTTCGGATGCAGAAATGTATGCGGGTGTTCTTTCATATACATCCGATGAATTCCTACTGTATTTAACAACGAATGATGCTTGGGCTTTTATTTTTGATCCTCCTTATTGCACTGTTAGTGGGCGGCACACAGTTGTGAACTGTAACTTTCCCAAGAGTTCTTCAAGAATGACGTTCAACAACAGCTACGGTGTTCAATATAAGTACAGCAATGAAATGATCAACGCCATGTTCTCAAGAGGATTTTTCTGGGCAGATAAAGTACTCAATACGAATGGTGTGTTCCTCTTGAAGTGTACCCGTGAGAATGAGGGGTTTGACCAGATGGGTGCAATGTATTGTTTGGCTGATTCATGGAATTTTCGCATCATTGACACTTTAACTTTGAAAAGCAAAAATCCATCACACAACGATTCATTTCTCTTAGTTTTGAAAAGGAAGACTGTGACTGTAACAAGGGGCAACAGAACCGAAACAAAAACAACACAGTCAATGAAGGACATGTACTACACAGACACAGAGAACAATGAAAACGCAACCAACATGATAAGCAAAATCAACTCCGAGGCAAAGAAGGCGTATCTGATAGCTACAAAAGATTCGTTGGAACATGGAGAGTCATGGAGAAGTGCTTGTGAAAAACTACAATACGGACTTACGCAAGATCAATTATCAAATGCCTTGATGGATGTCTACTACCTCTACAATAGCTTTGAAACGTTTCCGGAAGAGAATAGAAAGATACGAGAAAAGTTGGAGAAATTATCTAACAATGACAACCAATATTGCTGGGAGGATTTGCAAGATCTGGCACTGTCTTCAGAGCGGGTCTTCCTTGATATTAAAAATCTTGCTGGCATGTTGTTTGAGCAACATCTTCTTAAGATGGGAATACAAATTGATGATCCGTCAAAGGTAATGTTTGAAGAAAAAGAAAAGATAGAGCTTCAGATCCTTGGCAAAAACATTGGTCTTGTTAATGAGGGGAGTCATCACTCACTTTCTTCCAATATCGAATCTTTTCGTGGTGGAAAGAAAAAGGAAGAGAATCGACGTAAAAAGAAGACAAACGAAAGGCAACAAGAGAAAGAAGATAGGCAACAATCACGTACACTGAAAGAATGGTTAGTTTAGAAATAACATAGAAACAAAAACATGAGCAACGCATTGTCCCAATCATGAAGCATCTTATACAAGTTGGATTAAAGCGTATGGAAAGTCGTGGATTGATGAGTGCTAAACAATTAGAGATTTTATTGGAGCTTGATCTTCCGAATGATCAGCTATTTTCTGCGCCATTAGATTGGATGGTGATACGGTGCAACCAAGCAATGGACAAGGGTTTTCTTTACAGTGATAATGCAACCAAATCGGCCATCCTAAAAGATGTTACTACCCTTCGGAATGCTTTTGCGAGTATTAATAACCTGATTGCCGGGCGGATGCCTCTGCCATATGTTCAATTTGTTCAAGTGCTTGTTGATCTACTCTTGTGCGTGGCCCCATTGGCCTTGTACGTGGATATGGGGGAGTATTCAGTCATAGCGGTCGGACTAGTGGCTCTATTTTTTGGTGGATTACTAAATCTTTCAAAGGTCTTTTGTAAGTCGCTCAAAGTTTTGATCGTTTTATCGCTTCGCTCAAACACTCACAGTTCGTTTTGCTCCAGTGGACCCTTTGAATAATGAAGAGTTTTGTGAGAATTCCATATTCCTTGACTTGGGGGTTATTGTAAGTAAAGTTGAAGTTCGTGTTTTGACAATCTTTTTATGATAGCTAACCACTGCATGTGACTTGCTTTTGCCCAACATCAGATACGTGAAGCTAATGGGGACTCAACGAGATGGAGAAAAGCTGGAGCAACCTCACCCTTTTCAGATTCAGAAGAGGAGGCTTGATAACTCTCCGCTGGTTGATCCGTTTGCTGATGCTCAATAGTGACTTCTGACATGGTGCACGTGCAAGGGAGAGTTATCAATCAAAGCCAGGATGTAAGATGACAGAGAACGCAGGAAACTTAAGAAGAGGAACGAGATAAGAATTCAAACTAATCTAATGATATTGAATCATTACTTAATTGGCTTCAAAGCGATACACAGTAGAGAAGATTAGATTGTTGTCCACTTGTTTGGAACCGTCATGAAATATCTTTCCATTGCATTTGTAAATCGAGCTTTGTATAGAGGAGGTTGAATAATGGTAGGGGCCTCCGAACCAACTACCATAGGAAGACTCTTTCCGACACGTTCCATTTGTTTTAAGATATCATATTGCCGCATGAAATCAATGATCCCAACTACCAGCTCCATTTTTTCTTCGTCTATGCCAACCAAAATACTGTAATCTAGCACATTGATAATTGATAGGAAGAGAGTGTCATTCAAAATACTCATGTGAAACACAGCCTTTGCGCGATCCGTCAGAGGTAACGGCCGGCCTGACGTGAATTCCAAGAAGTCTCCATCAAGCAATGTCGGTATAGATGCAGCCTTCGCCTTGCCGCCTTTCTCGAACTCGCTAGAGTTTTTGTCGTCCTTCTCATTACCACCCGACGAAGCTGATAGGCTGTCATCGTCTTCTTCATCGTCACTACAACTCGACTCAGAATCAGATGAGCCGGTATTTCTTCTATGATGCGAAGAGTGCTTTGAATGTTTATCCTTTTCAAGGTTGCCCTGTCGGGTAAAGCGGCCTCGTAGTGATCCCTTCAAATCAAAGATTTTTGAGATCTTCCGCCCATAAAATATGTTTTGCATTACAGCAACTTGTTCCATCGTTCTCTTACCCGTAACACGATTGTGGTAGCCGATTTGATACACACCAACTATTTTGCATAGTACAGTTGGCAAGCCATGGAAGAAGGCCTTGCTCAGATACTCAAAGTAGGCAGGCGCACAATCAAGAAACATTTGAAGTTCGGTTCGAGAGATGCACTTGATGACAAATCGATTGTCCGATGTTCTACTAAAGCTCGCTCCGGACTTTCCACCGCTTGCAGCCCACGCAAAAGATGTAGCCAAACTACGAATGTAGCTTTTCTCTATATCTAATCCATTGAGCGGTGTTGGCTGCCCTCCCATCGTGCCACCATCGCTGCTTGAGTCTTTACCACTCGTGGCAAGATTTGGGTTCATAAACGCTTGTCGAACGGCATTGAATTGTAACGACCAAAACGTAGTGCAGACAAACTTGCATAACTGCTGGCCCTTTTCGTCAAAGTCTCTGAATGTGTGCTTGATGTGTGATTTGTTTCTTCCCAGCATTCGTCTCTCGATCTCCTTTCGTGATGTGCCGAGACTGGGTTGTTTAGATCGTGACTCCGACGAAGACGCAGTCACAAACTGTTGGAACTGAACATCATAGTCAGACGATCCTAATGAATGTGCAATTATTGTACTGGGTTGATCATCGAAGACAGGAATGACGATACCTCCAACGCCTGGCTGTAGTCTGGGTCGACCTTTTCCAATAAAGCCTAGATCGACCACAAAAGGATCTTCTCTGTTCACTCCGCGGTTGAAGAAACGAGTAAGAGCAGATTTCACAGCACCACCTGCAGTCACAGTTTTGTTCTTTCCCTCAAGCTGACCAGTACTATCATAATTATTGGCGTGATCGAGGGGGACCGGAGATGCAACAGAAGACTGTTTGTAATCGTCGGAAGCCCTCTCCCTGGTGCCCAAGCTTTTCTTTGGGCGAGATGAGCGTTTCGACGCAGATGACACTTGCGGTCCTTGCATCCGGTTACGCGAGGCAAGAACATCTGCATCGATGTCATCTTCAAAATCAATATCGGGATCACTGTCAAATTCTTCTTCGTCAGCCACACCTCCGTCTGGTAGGACGTTACCCTCGAATAGCCTATCATCGCCCTTTTGATTTCTAGCCATTGTCATATTTTTCACATTATAATTGCGAGAGTATGTTTCCTGTAGCTGTCGTATTCTTCTCATACCATCGATAACATCGTCTGTGCTAGCGTCGCCCATGCCTTGAGCAGCAGAGTCACCACGACTCGACCCTCCTGCATGTTGGATTCTCTTCATCGCAGACACTGCTTGACCAGCTGCGCTTAGTCTCTCATTCCACGCGGAAGCAAGTGTGAATAAGTACCGGCGCGAGTACCACGGAAAATTGAAGAGAGCATCATTATATTCCCTCCTCATCTTAGATGGATCAGAGTACTTCATCTTTACAGAAGATATTTTTTCCTGTAATACTTTCGATGCGTTGTCGACCTCTGCACTGACTAAATTCAGTTCAGAGAGGACGGCTTGGAGGTGCTCGGGCTTGTTCACTGCTGAACCAAATAGATCTCTCGTCTCGCGGGTAATAGCCTCTATCTGCCTGTCGAACCTGACAAAAAGGTTTGAAGAAGACACTGATATATGCTCCATCTCCTGCAAAGAATGGACGTAATGGAAAGATTCATCAAAAGGAAGATGCCTGCGACAGAAGACCGAGTAGGGCGATAACTTCTCGTACGCAAAACGAGCTGCCAAATTTCCACACCCAAAATAGAGGACAGATTTCGATTGTAGCTCACAAGCGCAGCGATGGCCAGGAGCATTGATGATAGCATCGCGATTGTAGAAATAGACCTCAAGAAACTTCCCGAAACTCCATTGCCACGTTTGCTTGCTCAAGAAAATTAGCGGCGTGACAACAATGCCACACTTCGTACAATAGGTCCATGTCGCAATAGGTTCGTTAGTTTCTGAGGAATCATCATCATCTAATTGCGGTTTCTTCAGAGCTGATTTAGGAATAGGATTGTCCATCCTCTCCACGGTGATGTTTATCAAACCGTCATTGTGAATAAATGACAAAGAATGATCAATGACTGACTTTTTGCAGGACGGGTTTTGACATTTCCTGTGAAGACGGAAGCAGGATGAGAAGTGAGTGAGTGAGTGAACAGTTGCGTACATCAACGTCACATATAATGTCTTGAATGTCTTGGTACACTTACAAGGATAAATTGAAACAGGAATCTCTCAAAAATTGGCCCAAAGATACATCTTGCATTGAATAGTAGCAGATGCCTTTGACTTCAGCGGGACAACATTGAGTTTTATTTGTCATCCACACACTTGTAATGAGAATAGCCTGGTGATCCAGAGGTGTGATTTTACCAGAAATAGAGCGTTGTGTAGGATCATTCTTCCCTCCGTTCCAAGGTCTGACTTTCCTGCTGCTGGGTGGTTGCCCGAAGTCGACACAGAGAGACGAACTGCTACAAGGAAGAGGAGGGATCTTGTAAGATGGAGGAAGTCTTGCACAACGCTCCAAAAGGTAGCTGGTCTCAAGCTTCATGTTGTAGGCAGCATTGATCAAAAACCGGAGCACACGTTTAACCTGTTTCAAAGCAGGTCGTGAGGCACCTCTTAGAACTACAGTGCATCCTAATTCCTTGGGACAACCTTCGATCATTACGTATGTTTTGACAACCCCTCTTTTCGCTAGACCAAATTTCACAGCATCCATACCATCCAACACGCCTTCACCCAGTTTCTTTGCAGCCAGCGCAGCTTGCCTTTCATGATTTGGTAGCTTCGCTTGTGAAAGCAACGTACTAACAATCTTTTGATCCGGCGAAGGCTCCTTTGTCGTTTCTGACTCCCAAACATCGTCATCAGCCCAAACATCATTATCTCGAAACGAAACAAGACGAAATCTTCGACAATGACCTGCAGATGAGAAAACTGAAGTGAGTTGCAAGTCAAAAGAGATTCCCAACGGCCGAGAGCGCACCAAGGTCACTTACCTAAAATGGAAGAATTCATAACATGATCAATGGAGCTTAAGACAGTGGCACCAGTCTGCCTTGCTATTCGTGACATCAAGCTAGGCTTGACGTATTGAATGAGCACAATATTAGCACGAAGTAACAACTCCTGTGCTTTCCTACAAACTGATTTTCCGACTATGAGCACATCGGGTTTCAATTTGAACATCTTGGAAACAATAATTTCCATATATCTTTCTTCTTGTTCAAGAAGGGTGTCGAGGGAGGCAATCTGATTTTCGGATCTTGTGTATTCAATCCCTCCACTTAGCATCATAATCTTGGCATTCTGTATAGCCCGGGCCATCCTTTTATGGCTCACGTTTTTGTGAAAGACAACGCCAGACATGTACACCGAGTCCAACACCGACCCACCCGGGATTGTTTTCAATTTGCAGTACGGTCGAATATCCAACAAATCCCCGTTCTTTACGTCCGGTTCGACGGTGGCACAACACCGTGTCGCAAGTGTCATTAGCGTATCAACCCAGAGATCTCGAAGCTTCATTTCATCTGATTTTGATGCTGAACATGACTCTTTAATTTCTTTCAGTAGACGTGGACCATCAGTCTGGAGCAGTTCCCGTCCCAACTTTTCAAGATAATCAGCTGCAACCATCCCAAGATGAATCTTTGCTGAAAGCTTGGCATCATTACTTTGGTTAGGCCTCAACAATGCCTCTTCAATTCCCGAAGTGGTTTCTGCCAGCCCCATCCCGTGAGCAGATACAGCTTTGAAATGCTCTGATTGCTCCATTTGGTCTGCTGCTTCTGTGACGCCTCTGGCAATCACGTCTAAAGCATTTTGTTCCTCCGCTGCAGTCTCGGGTGATGTCCCTCCTTCACTCAAACTATTATTGGAAGAACTCTTCCATTTCATTTGCCTAACTGATAACCTTGACTTCATTTGCCGAAATGATCCTCCAGGACTACGGTGCGTTTTCCCTTCCAGCGCAGCTTCTGCGACCGCTTCGGCAGCGGCAGCAGCTGCTGCTTCAGCCTCTGCCTTCTCCGCCTCTAAGCGTTCCTGCTCTTCTCGCTTACGTCGTTCATTGTCCAACCGTTGCTTGGTAATGCTGAGAGCATGGAAGTCTCCACCCGACGTCTCTCCCTGGAAGCCAGCGAATTGTTCACTCAATTCGGAGCTTGTCACGGGACCATCAGATTGCAGAAGAATGTCATGTGCGGTACCACCGCCCATTTGTGTCATGGAAGCTCGTACATCCATAGTTGGCAATTCATCATTTGTTGCATTAACAGGAGAGTGCATCTCCTCGTCATTGTTACTACCTTCGCCAACTTTACTTTCAGTCTCCACACCACGCATAATAACACCAAGACCACGCTCGGACAAGTGATCATAACACATTTTGCATGTGCGCATCATTCCACATGCACCCTTGTTATTGTTGTTACTGTTATCCTTTATCTTGGTAGAGGAAGGAGGAGCCTCGGATATTTGGACAAAGTAGGCGGAGCATGAGCTACAGAAAATCATCCCGCATACTCGACAATGATGCTTCCTCCGAATTAACGTGAATGGCGCCTCACATGAATAGCAGGCGCGGCAAAGTTTATCGGGCATCCAATGATCTTTCCCATCGTCAACAACGACTGCCCCTCCCTTTGGTTTGGAAGGTACTTTATTGTCACTCATCCCACCTTCTTCATGTGTCTGTCGCGGTTGCTGCTGCTGCGATTGGGACAAAGATGATTCCATACGTGATGGAGGGGCCATAGTAGTGTCATGATGAATCATCGGTAAAAATGATGGAGCCCCATCCCCTCCTCCATCACCCATCAATCCAAATGGAGCAAACAATGCTTCATTCACCAATGCACCACTACTACCACCGCCGTTACCCCCTTCCAACTTGTTGGTCACCCTATCAGCTTTCAAGAAATTAGTCGGAGAAGAACAATTGGATGCAACCAATGCATCCCAGTTCTGTCGTCTCTTTTGGCGATCCATCATTCGTTGATCATTACTATCATCAACAACCCTCGTATTTGATTCCACGTTTGCTGGACTCATAATTGTTGTGGTCGGAGTTGAAGGAGGAGGAGGAGGAGCAATAGTTGATGAATTTGTCCATAAATCAATCTCATCTTGATCCCAAACTGATGAATAATCATTATTAGATGATGGAGTATGAGCAGTAGCAGCATTAGCGACAGTCATGTCCCCCATCTCATCCTGCTGTTGCTGAACCACTGTTGCTGTAGCATTTGCACTACCATCCTTTTGACCAACAATTACAACACCTCCCGATGGGGTTAATCTTCCATCAATACCGCGTCTATTCTTGGTTGGATATGTCATCATACCACCATGACCATAATGATGACCATGAGGAGGAGCACCCGATGCAGTACTGGTCATTGTTGACAATGAAGATGATGAACCTGTATTCTTCAATGTTGTTGGTGCTGGTGCTGCTGGTGCTGAAGCTGGAGGAGCGGGACGTGATGATGATACGGGTGATTGAGAAGTGGATGTGGCCAACCCACCAAAGAAGAATTTACCAATCATATCGGATGTTTCATCGGTGAAGAATCGACTGTTGGGTGATATAACTCCCTGTGATTCATCTCCGCCACCACCGCCACCACCACCACTATTACTATCC
>JALLBI010000399.1:0-11864 GCA_036940125.1 Mediolabrus comicus
GATAGCCAAAATGAAGAGCAGGAACCCCTTGACCTTTCTGATTACTTCTTTGACAGAATAAATGAACAACGCGAAGGAGCTGTTCATGATCTTATAAGCGTTGATAATTCGTAGCCATAGTAGCATCATTGTCAAACTTGCTAAAAAACCTTGATTTTCCAGTAGAGCTGCGTTATGGAGAAGCGTAGCTCCAAATGAGAGCACCATGACAACTGAAGCAACATCAAGAATATTGCCGACTTGAGTACAATATCTTTTTGCAAGTGTTTGGCTTGTAAGATAGAGTGACAAAACAGTTATTCCTTCTTTTAGAAGGAAATAACCTGAGATGAAATTCATGGGAATCGATAGAAACTTATATGTTGCGTAGTTCTCAGGTCCATTGACACTATCATAACTCAAGGCAAACTCTACGTGAAGTCTATATCCCATCAGCAGGAATATTGAGTAGAAGAAGTCGAGCAGTAGAACGAAGAAGGAGATAGATTCCCTGATAGTCGAAGCAGTGACGTATCTCAACACACGTGAAGTAGACAGATTCTCCAATCCTTTTCCAAGAGCTAAGCAGGCAGGAAAGAATCCAGGAAGATCGCTCATGCATTTGAATGTCTCCTCTCTTCTCACTAAAAACCTTTCAATCTCTTTATCGGAGAATCGCTCGGAGCTGTCAGCCAGGTCAACCTGACTCAAGTTAAATAAGGAGGAAGCAAGGAGTCAGAGTTTGTCCAAGGAAAAGATATACAGTGGAAAAGCAAGTAGCATGTCTGTATGCCTCCTGTCGGTTGGTATCAGCAGTTGCAGGGATACTCACCAGAGTCAGCCGTGAGAGCAACTTGATAAAAGTTACAGCTTGGAATCTACTTTCTCTATTCGAAGTCAACAACGCAATCAACCAAACATTAATTGACCGCTTGTCCAGCGCTGCATGTTTTACTAGTGAGGTCTCTAAGAGAGATAGATCACCACAAAGCAGCACACTCTTTAAGAACAGAGGAACTGTCGCCAAATTAGTCATGATGAATTCCCTTGTTTCTGAAGGATATTCATCTATGAGTCGGGACAGGAGACAAATGGCCCACATTACATTGTGCGTTAGTCTGACATTTGTTGGAAGGTGAATTTGTGATCTATAAGATTTCGATGTATCTCTCACTGACGAAGTTGTTGCACCGTCGCCAGTTGCATTGATCTTCTCGTATGCGTTTCTATGAAGTTTTTCTGTCCATTTTCCAATAATGTAAATCAATGGAGCCCAATTAGAGTTGGGATGGAGCGCATAGACCATGTTCGCTGGACCCATCAGTTCAATCATTGATATTGTCACATCTTCGCATTCCATAGGGTACTTCTCGATCAATTGGCTATTCTCTGAAATCACGTGTAAAGGTAACTTTCCATTACAATCAGTCTTCCAGAGATAGAAAAGTTCATCTCCTTCAATACCATCAAGCAATGTCCTAATTTTGTCCACGTTGTCAGAAGCACATGCGTAGTGATACTCTGTACCATCAATGGCATCATATACATTTTCTATAGAGTCAAATGACGAATGTGACAGCTCGTTGATATGCGCTGCATAGCCACCATGAAGCCTATCATATGCATCTGCAATCTGTTTGAAAGCAAGTTTACTCGATCGTGCCAATGCAGATGAGGTCCCACGAGCAATTTTGGCAGTAGCTTGAACCACCTGAGGAGGAGACGCTAATACTGATAGTGGCGGAGATAGTATTGATTTTGCAATCGATGGTTTTTCTTTTTCTTGTACAGGACTGTGTAGATGCTCAATCTCAATCTCCTCAGCAACGTTTTTGTTGCTTGCTACATTCTTTCCAATGCTATGTTTCTCTTTAGGCAATGAAAATTGAACAGATTTCTTTGTTGCGCTTTCATCTAACATCTCAGCGACTTCATTATTTTGTTTCCTATTACTATTGACGACAAGTGAGGATGAATTCCATTTCTTTGTGTGTCTACGTTTCCGAGGCGGTGAGTAAGATACAGTATTCTGTTCATTATTCTGGTTAGAAGGGATGATTTGCAGAGTTCCGGTAAATTGATGAAGATCTACAGAATAACCAGTACTACTATGAGATCCGTCAGCTTGAGAAGAAGAAAACCCAGAAGAACGCCGCTGTTGTCCCCGTTGTTGCAATTCAATATTTTCCTTCATTTCTCTGACATGTCCCTTAGATGCAAACGAAGATCTGCGCATAGACCTATGAGAAGTTGACGGAGAGGTGGACGTCCCTTGACGTATCGACAGTATCGGCGGAGATGTCCTAATAATATTATGATTGGCATCTTGTGGCGATCGCCTTTGTAGAGGTGATGCTCTTTGAGAGGATGGTGACCGAAAATCGGATGATGATAAAGAAGGCTGATCAGACGTAGGGGTCAGGCTAAAGGAAACATCGCCCATAGAGATGGTAATGTTCATTGGTAGGGAGGTTTCGGCTGCCATGGTGAGTGTTGGTCTGTGTTGGTGTTGTTTTGTCGTTGCTCGTTGCTTGTAGAAAAGGTTTGAATTTCGAATTTTGTCTCCCTTGTTAGGGGGAGTCCCACTTGCAAAGTGACTCAAAACAGGCGCAGCAAGCAGGCAGCAGCTTTTGTGATTCCATAGAAGATGATAGTGGTGGTTAAGTTCAAAGTAGCACAGGTGGTAGGGCATGCTGAAAAAGTATAAGTGTTTGGGGTAAAATCTCAGCTTCAGCTACGGCATCAATGGTTGTGTCGGCGTATACATTGTGACCAACACATATTAGTTATTCGTCAGGAGGAGATGGAATTTACTCTACGCGACAGCACACCTACCTCAACGGAACAAGAAAAAGAGGATGATGTCCCGCAGCTACTTCATCTTCAGCTTCCGACGTCGCTTCTTTCCAACTTCTCTAAGCAGAGTTGCCTATTGCTCAATCGAGAAGAACTTGTTCAGCAGCAGAGAAAGGATGATGACGATGAGCAGACATCACTTACCATCACTCTAGCTACAGACGGTAAGGACAGAAATCCTCCTCAACAGAGACATGAAAGATACATGTTACAAAAGGAACATAATGATTGTACTAGAAAATGGTATCAGTCAACAACAACAGCCAACAATAACAAAGAAATGCACAAGATAGGGACAACCAACAAATGTTACAAACTTGATCCAAATTCAATTGTAGATTTGAAGAAGATTGGTGAAAAGACTAGAAGACTGCTCGAACAAGAGAACAAGAAAAGGAAGGAGATTGTACGTCTTGGTGAAGATGAATGCGTACTTCCTCCCAATGTAGGGAATGTGGTGGCAGAGAAGAAAGAGAAGTTGCCATCACAACAGAAGAAGGCTACAACTAAACCGGTGCGCAAGAAAAGACGAATTGTTGACCCAGATGTTGATGGATGGTTTCCCGACACACAAGATTTGGTTCGGAAAGCAGTGTCAAAAGATGATCACTCGAATATTGTACGGCTACACGGTCTTCCGGTAGGAGTCAAGCCAGAGCATATACGCAAATTTTTCCAGGGATTAAATCCATCGCTCATCTTTGTCTTACCATCAAATAACGCGACTAGCATAGAGGGATGGGATGTACTGAATGCTAATGATAATGCAGTGGCGAGAAGAATCAAGGTTGATAGGTATCCAAGTGTGTTTCGTGTGTTTGTCAAGTTTCAGTCAGCGCCTGTTGCAGATGCAGCAATAGAACGATCAGGGGAATGGATTGGTTTGGATAAAGAGAATGAATTCCATGACGACCACGATAGAATAAAGGGTGCTACCATTTCCGTCTCTCCAGTATCCAAACGAATTTCATCTTACTTACAAAAGAACATGGCAATTCATTGCAATGTTGGAGTATCTATTGCAGAAACTATGTCAACAATTGAGCAGCAGCTTGGTGACATCGTCGATATGGCTTGGATAATGGCCTCAAAAAAGCTTTCGATTAAACACACTTCAACAAAAAAAGAGCTGGCAATCCTTCAGAAGGCACACATATATCCATCAAACTTTTCAGAATACGAGTCATCTGTTACAATATACAATGCCATGATTGATCTGCACGAAAAGATAGAAACGGACTTTGGCTCAGCGATGACTCATACATTCGATCTTTCTTGTTTGCAAGATTCTGCACACCGTATCACTCAGTCTGTGTCCAATTGGATATTAGATGAAATTGAATTCATTGGGAATCTACTGAAGGAGTCAAGACATTCAAATAACTACTGGACGGGAACTGGTGTATCACAAAAAGTTGGTATTCTTATATAAATAAACAAGTGAATATTGCAAGTTCGATCAATACAGGCAGCTAGATCATTCGACATCAGCCGTTTCAGCCACCAGTGTTCGTATTCTTATCAGCACTTCCCGCTGCGTCTTCTACAAGCAATGCTTCCAATGCATCATACGCTGATTTACGCGCAGCGTCATTGAGAATGACAGTATTGACTCCGCATACAATTTTGTGCCTTGGCCAGTCCTGCACCTGGCACGATCGAGAACAATAAGTTGCCTGGCGACACTTGGAACAACAGGTTGCTTTGCTCTGCTCCACCTCACCACGAGGCAGACTACATTTTTCGTTGTAGCACTGGGTCATCTTGGATATAGATCTGACTTCTTTGTACTTCTCATCCAGGCACTTGCAGGGAATAAGCTTCTTGAGATAACTTACCAGGGTGTGCTCGTCCGCAGTATACAATTCACTAACTCATGTGCAATTTGGCTGCCTGTCGTTGTTGATTAGAACGGACGAAGCGTCCTGGATAAAAAATGAGTGCGCCGCAAAAAACTTTGCCTCGTCAACTTTGCCTTCAAGTAAACTGAACGTCGCATCAGCCACTAGATTTCCAACAATTAGCCCAATCTTGCTTTCATCTCTCCATACCCCACAAAACTTCTTTGCCGTGGCATCAAATGCTGACTGGAATCTCTCCCCCAGCTGATATTTCTTCGTACGAAAAGTAACATTCTTAAACCCATCGAAAAATGTTTCCCTAAACTCATGGCAAATGCGGTTCTCTGGTGATATAAGGGAAATTGGATTGACTCCATGTAAACATTTATCCTCGTCAAAATGTTTTTCGGTTTGTGGGTTCTTGACGCGATGTTCTTGTCCTACTAGCAATCCCTCAATCACTTTATCATAGGCATGTTGTACCTGGATACGATATTCTTCAGCCTTGGCTTCCTTAACCTCCGCCTTGAACTTTCGCATTTGTTTCTTGTGTTCCTTGTCGATTGAATCTATAGCGAGTCCTTTCTTCACTGTAGCAAGGGCATCATCAAATTTCCCTCTCTCCTTTTGAGCTTTGGCAAGACGAAAATAACCCTTGATAAATGATGGGTTGATATTGATGCATTTTTCAGCATCATTGGCTGACGATGTCCAGTCACCCTTGGCAGCGTATGCAGCACTAAATAGGTGTCATTGACAAGGGTGAGATGAATAATATTATGTTGATACATGTTACATGTTAGTGAATGTCAGATGTTATACCTAATAGACTAAGAAGATAATAGAGAAGAAGAAGTACCTCACCTTCTATTAGAGAAATAAACACAATTTTTTGAGTCAATTGCAATCGCGGCTGTATAAAGTGCAATCGCTTGATCGTAGTCTTTGGCTGCAAATGCTGCATTAGCGAGTCTAATCGATACAGGCACGAAAGTTAGACGGTTAGCGCAACACATCACAAAGCAGCCTCAGCAATTCAACTCAGCAGCCAATGGACCATAACAACTCACTCTTTCTTCCCGTCTGCTTCCGCGTTCGTCATCTTGAGAACTTGGTTTGGATATAAAGCTACTAAATCAGAGGGAAATGAAAGTGCATTGCACACTTGCAATAAAAATCAGGAACCGAGAAAGGAGAGAGAGACCGCCGAAAGCCGCGTTGGGGCGAACCAGGGCGAAGCGGGAAGGGGGTTTTCTACTAGGAGTACTTCACCAAAGCAACGAGTACATCATAAAGTCATCACCATGTCGGCCGCAAACAACGCCATAACAATCCCATCGTACCCACCCAACCAATCCCGTCCATCACCTTCCAATGCTGCACGACATATCTGCCAAGAGGCGCGTCTCGTGTTGACTTCATTGCGTNCAACAACAACAACAATGCAGCAGCAACAGCTAGTGGTGCGCAGGAGTCGGTAGGTACTAGCATTCGTATGCCACCGCCTCCCTCGCCCGTCCGCTCATCTAAAAATGCACAAGGTCTTTCACCAATCAACACGGATATTGTCGCTGCATCCAATGATGACTCTACTGACAACAAGAGGAATGTTGAGGGCAGTCAAGATGAATCCAACAGCATTGACCCAACTGTTGTTACTGCATCAATTACTAATGATAATACTGCAACAATGGAAGTTATACGGTCCACTTCACCGACACAACCTTCGCCGGTAATGAATAATCCATCCACGCCCCATTCGGTCCCTCCATCTCCTGATATTTATCATCACAATCGCACATCGCTTACCACGCCTGGCAGTGCTGCTAGTAATGCAAGTAGTATCAACATTGCCGCTCCTCCTATTCCTCCCTATCCATTACCTCGTCTTCCTGATGAAGAAGATTTCAACAACAACAATAATAATAACAACATTATAAATAGACGCACATCGTCTTCACTCCTTCCAATGCCATCACCATCCAATAGCAATATTCACGATAACAACAATAATAGCACTATGGCGGATCCAGGACCTTATGCACGTCCATTTTTAGCAGTCATTGTCGATCCACGTGCCGCTGGTCCGCATACATTGGTGGCATTGAATTCACTTTACAGATTGTTGGAATGTGGGAGTATTGTCCAGCTTACACAAAGTAGTGCTTCTACTACTACTGCTGCTACTGCTACTTCCACATCTAATAGTGGTCAAAATGATGANAGGAAGAGACGAAAGTTTCGCCCTCTTCAGCTGTATCGACGGCATCTTCCAAACGAAATACTACCCTACGAGTGCAACGACTTCCCTCTGCAGTGTTGATGGAAGCTTTCCACTCTGTGTTTATGACTCGACATACATTCGTCCATTCCAGTGGTGGTCATCATTCTCCCGCACTAGCATTTCATTTTGAACAAGTGTTAATGCGAATGATCCATTGTGTGTTCGGTGGGGAAGATGGGAAGATGATGAAACGGATGAGTACACGGCATTTGGGCGCGGGAAGGTTGATGTTGGGATTTTTGATTGATCAATTGCTGACCTTGTCAAAGGGCAGTGGTAGTATTGATATTCAAGATAAGAAGGCATTGTGTTTACGTTTAATACAATGCTGTCTTAGGACGGGATGGGGCGACGATAGTACTTCTTCTTTGAATAGTGATGCAAGTCCTGTCGCTGCTGTGGTGGATGATAAGGCAACTCTTTCTCTTATTGAAGATGAATTGTGTCTGGCGCTATTAACTACAGGGCAAGAAATTTGGGCTCACCTCGATGATTTCGCGCAAACCAGTGACACAATAGGTTCGTCTGGTACCTCGTTGGAAGTTCTTGCCGAAGTCTGCGCAACCTTATCCCTACTTTGGAGTCTACCCCGTTTACGGAGCAGACTTTGCTCCCAATTTGAAAGTATATTTTCTGGGTTTTATCAGCGAGCGTTGTCACTTCTGCGACGCCGTCCATTGCCTGAAGATGGGGCAGTCTATCAAGCTAATGTGCTTTTCGATTCTCAGGTTGAAGTGATATTGGAAAGTCTCGTGGATATTTTATCGCTGCATGGTATAGAAAATGGGCCACAGTTAGTAGGGTCCCTGAGTACTCTTGAGGAGTTATTTTTGGCATACGATTGCTCTCCAACAGAGTCCGATGTTGCGTCGGGCCTATTAGTTGAGCTAAGCCGTTGTTGTGGAGGTAATGTTGATGAGGATGGCGAGTCTATGCTACCTTCCGCCTCGTCTAGTCGAGCTGGATCAACTGGGCGACAGACGCCAACTTCCCAGAAGAATGGTTTTTCTCCGACATTTATTGCAAGACATCGACCAGTTCCAGATCATCTCAAGGAACTTTGCTTTGACGCTCTTTTGGGATGCTTAAGACGGCTTTTCCGTGGTGTTGAGTCACAAGCGTCGCCGAGCGAGGAAAAGAAGGAAGATTTACAAGATAACACTGGTACAACCTCTTCTACTTCGAACAAAGGACTAAGGGAAGCTAAAAATCACAAGCGGTTGCTTCATCACGCCGCTAGACTCTTTAACGAGAAACCGAAGAAGGGTTTCCAGCACCTTGTAGATCACAGAATTTTACCCAGCCCTGTAACTCCACATAGCGTTGCTGCCTTTTTACGCACGGGACTTGTGGTTGGTCTTGACAAGGCGGCCGTTGGACAGTATCTTGGTGAAGTAGGTAAAGCAGCGGACAAGTCCGATAAACCTCCTCCAGTTTGGGAACAAGATTGGTTTCACAAAGAGGTTCTTAACATGTATTGTTCGTCTTTTGGCTTTGAAAATCAAAGCTTGCTGGATGGGCTACGCATGTTTCTTGCGGCTTTTCGTCTTCCCGGCGAGGCTCAGATGATTGATAGAATTCTGCAAGGGTTTGCTGAAAGTTGTGGGAGAGTCTGTGACGAATCCATGAATGGGTCATTGAAACTGTTTTCATCGGACGAGAAGCGTGCCAGTGATGCGGCTTACTTGCTTTCCTTCAGTATTATTATGTTGAACACGGATTTGCACAATGAAAATATTCGCCCGGATAGAAAAATGAAGGTCATTGACTTCGTGAGGAATAACAAAAACTACGGGTGTGAAATCAGTGATAAAGACCTTCCTGTGGAATATCTGGAGGGGATCTACAAACAAATTAAAGAGGAACAAATCAGGACATTGGGAGAGGGTGCCGACGGTTCCATGACAGTGGAACGTTGGAAGGATGTTATGAAAAACACATCTTCTTTCCAAAAACGTCATCTGCAGGATACAAAAGATGTAAAAGAGCTACTAATTGAAAGCGCTTGGCAGCCAGTTCTCTCCGCTATGTCCGGGCTGTGGGGCATGGTCCCCATTGGAGTTGATAATGGTGATTTAGACGCCCAAGATCAGAACGGGACACTACAAGGAGCACGGTTCGGAATTGATTTGGCCTACGAGATTTTGTCTGGAGCAAGTAGTCTGGGTCGACATGATATCTTCCAGGATTTGTTTTTTAACGTTTGCTACATGAGTGCATTGCTAGGGAACTACAATATGTCTACGGAGGAAAGAACGTTTTGCTTCGTCGATTCACTTGAACGCCAGAGTGCATTGATTGTTGCTGTAAATACGGCTGTGGAGAATGGCGACATGATCGGGTTAGACGGATGGAAATACATTTGGGGGATGATTTTCGAGTTGCGAGATCTGCAGCTATTGAGTAGTAAGAATCTCAAAGAAAGTGAACCTGATCTGTTGACTGTAGAAGCCCGCATTGAGTTTTCGAAGAGACTGATGCAGTGGGATGAGCCTGATGTGATTCAAGACACTCCACGCAAAGGATTAATGAGCCTTATGTTTGGAACTGGTTCTTCGGAAAACCTTTCTAGTCAGCCTTCCCGAAGGGGTTCTCAACAAAGTCTCCATGGAAAAGAAGAGCTATTGTTGTGGGACGATGTCGCACCCAGTGATGATGAAGATGAGCCAAATTCCAATGATGTTGACTACTATGTATCACTCCCATATTATCAACGGTCTCCGTCGAGGAAATTTTCATCTGTTGGTATTGCGTTCGAGAATCAAATATTCAATGAAATGGCTTACGGAAATGAGGACATGCCCGTGACAGGTCTGGAGCAATTTGACTCTCGCAAAGCTGACCAACTGTCACCAAGAGGTCGTGTCCGAGGACGCCTTGCAAATTTAGTAGACTTCAACGGTCTCATTTCTGAAACCCGTTACTTTTGTGACGATGGGCTTTCTGATACACTGAATGCACTCATCGAAATTATTCGGGATTCTTCGAAGACCGACAAAGCGAATGAAGAAGCTGCAATTACAGGACCTCCTCTCAGCCCTGCATCGGAAGCGTTCGCTGAAATTCTGCTTTGCGAAATTGTCCGAAAGAATCGCGATCGCTTTGCTTTTATCTGGGAAAATATACTATCAGCACATTACAATTCAAGGCTTACGTACAGACCGAAAGGTAGCGACGCACAGCCAGAAAGCATGGACCTCACTCCCGGCATAGAAAAGTGTGTCTCTGGAATCCTAAGGATGTGCATATGGGCTAGTAGCCGCAATGTCTTTGCAAATGAAGTACTGCCAACATTGGAAATTCTTCACCCCCCTTTGGGTGCTTGTGTCTGGTCCCCGCTTGAGTTGAATCTTGACAAACACTTGTCACAGGGGCTTTGGAGNCCGTCTCGAGACAACTTAGGCAGTCTAGCTGAAGACGATCCTTCTCTACAAGCTTTCAGGTCGCTTCATTTGATGCTGCATGCTGAAGAACTCAAAGATATCGTTCCTTACGGTGTTGTCAAGTCGATTCGATCTCTTGTCGAGGCTGGTGAGAGAGGTCATTGCCCAAAACTTAGTATTGCCGGTCTTGATCTTCTGCAACTGATACATACGCGAATGGAATCACTTGTGGTCCAAAAGGATGAGCGTTTGTTGTGTTATTGGAATCCCACAATAGATGCTGTTGCAGAACCTGCCGAGAAGAGCAGAAATGTGGTAAGTTTACCATGATGTATTATTTGTTTCTGAAGGTTCGGTTCCACTACTTCTCTGGTTACTCATTTTTGTTTCTTCCATTTCTCGTACTGATCCAGAGTGTGAGACAACATGCACTAACTCTTCTGACTGATATGGTTCTGGATAGACACGGTAGTTGTATACCTCCACTCAGTTTGTGTGAAATCATGAACAGTATCTGCATTCCAATCGCAGGGGAGCGAATCACAGACCTGCTGCGTATCCCACGTGATGCTAGAGTTGATTTAGAGGAGATCATGATCGAACTTGAACTTTGCATCAGTCTCCTCTTCAAACCATTTTTGCATCACCTGAAGAACCTGGTCACACTGGAACAAGAATTGCTTGGTATTTGGATTTCAATGCTGGGCATAATGACGCATTTGCTTGGAGATGATGAGGCACCGGTGGATGAAAAAGATAGTTATGATGACAGTATAATGACGAGAGAAAAGCTCTTTCGCGTTACGAAGGAGCTTGGTAGTGAACATTTACGCAATGCAGTGATGGTCTTAATTGCCATGGACGTCTTGACAAATGATGAAGGTGATGAGGCGCAGCCGTCCCAACTTTCCTCTGCCACATGGGCTGCGATTGGTAGCATTGGTTATTGCAAGCCACTCATTGGGGAATGGAAATCTTCTGCTCAATGTTAGATTACGAGTATGTATGTACGGCAGTATATATGTGTGAAGGAGTTAACTTAATTACTCCTTGTTGTTATCGGTTTTATATGTTACTCTTGTGTTAGTTTTGGCATGGTCGTCTGAAGACAACATCCAAATGATATCAACCTACGCTACGGGAATCAGGCTATCTTTGTGCCCTAAGATTACTGTGTCCTGCCCGTGAGCAATTGTTGCCATGCTTCGAGCAGAAAGGACCTTCATCGTCAGTACACATCTCCTCGTTTGGGTCGCAGCAGATAACATCACACCAACCAGATGAATATGTTGAGTTCCCACACCTTAATTTGTTTTGAGGACAAGGACATTCTCCTATCCTTGCACAAGAAGTTGCAATATGATTCTCATTGTAACACGTCTCTTCATTAGGAGAACAGCACACTTTAGGTGGACAGGGATCCCAAGAGCAGTAATATGACGTGAGTGGGTTACCGTGGTCATCATAATTGCACTGCACACATTGGTGTTGACCCGGGCATGCTGTTCTACTATTTCTCTC
>JALLBI010000400.1:0-16052 GCA_036940125.1 Mediolabrus comicus
GGAGAATGAGGAAGAATCCCACAAGCCAAAGTCAAAGAAAGCCAAAATCGATGTAGAGAGGGCAAGGAAAGAGAAACGCATCAAATCAGGGGCTGATATTGTGATAAAGAATGTCTTGCCATTCCTTGAACTAAAGTAGATAGGGCTGCAGAGCAAAATTGAACGCGCATAGGTACATAAATGTAACTTGTTTCTTTACTAAATCTCCTAAGATACTACAACACAATCTTCGATAAACCTTTCTTGATGCCATAGTTGGAGAAAGGGCATTACATTTGTTATGATGATATCAGCACCACAGGTGACACGTGCCATTTGTCTATTCTCCAATCGTGCCCTCTTCCTTTGCCCCCTCGTTGTTCTCATGTCTTCCCGCTCAACAACCAATTCTCCAAATGTCTCGTCACAAAGCTTGACCTGCCAAAGAGCAAGTTCAAGTATTGTTGCCGCCTCCTTTAGCACTATGTTATGCTCATCTTGGTAGTGAATAATTTTGCTTGCGACTGATTCCATCCACCGTCTTATTGCTGCAGTCTTTCCATATGCCCTACTGGGAAGGGTTTCGTTGATTTTAGCAATTTCTTCATTCATTTCATTTCTCCACCTCTCCAGGTGCAACGATGAGACAGTTTCATGAATCCAGCCGACAAGATCAACCTGTACTAAACTATCACAACCATCAAACGCAGAATCTTTAGCGCCCTCAGGGTCTTCGTCGCTATCGAAATCCCTTGGCTCCAAGTCAAATAAATGAGGGTTCAAAGGGATGGCAATACGCCTCAAAGACTTGTTGTCAGCAAAGGCAAATTGTTTGATGACTACCACTTCTGGTAAATTCACCTCTGTCAGCGCTGTTTCGTGGAATGCCCAATCCATAATAATCTTTACGTGCGGCAATGATATGCGCCTTAGGGACTTACAATCTTGAAACGCACTTTTACAAACATATAACAGATTATCGCAATCCACCTCTCTCAACCCTGCCCCTTCGAATACCCAACATTCAATTGTCTCCACAGATCGTATATCTATATCTGTCAGAGACGTGCAGCCACGGAAAGTTGAATGTCCCTTAATTCTTTTCAACCCGTCATGCGTCTCCACAGAACGCAGGTTTCTATTGAAATCAAATGCTTGACTATCGATTTCAGTTACTGATTTATCAATGATGGCATGAGTGATGTCACGTGGAGCTCGGCCGCCCCTGTAGACATACACGTCGCCCTCCACTGCTTGGTCTGCCATGATAATCCGACAGCTATTTTGCTCTGCCGTTGTTGCTTGGTTTTTTGGTTTTTTGTCCGAACCCGACCGTCATTGCCTTTCTACATAGGAATTAGTAATATCTCTACGTCAAAAACCGCCGCCCTTTTGTTTAGCTTTCTCTCTGGCTTCTGACTTCTGACGGAGAGGGTTGTGGAAGACACGGCAGTAATTAATTGTTTACCATGGCGGACCAGGGCGACGTGTATGTGTACAGGGGCGGCCGGGCTCCGCAGCACATCACACATGCCATCATTGATAAATCGGTAAACAAAATCGATGATGAGGCATTTTATGGAAACACAAACCTGCGGTCTGTGAAGACACATGATAGGCTAGAAAGAATTGGATGTTCGGCATTTCAGTGCTGTGAGTCTCTGACAGATATAGATTTACGATCCGTTAAGATATTTGGAGAAGATAAGCATAGTGGAGGTAATGCATTTGAAGGGACGGGCCTAATAGAGGTGGACTGCGATAAGCTGGAAATAGTTGGATCATTTTCTTTTGCAGAATGTGATTGGTTGAGAAATATCACATTACCACGCGCAAAGATTATAGGATCATGGGCATTTAGCCACACCGCATTGACAGAGGTGAAGTTGCCAAAAGTGGAACAAATTCAACCAAAAGCATTTTACAACGCACGCTCTTTGAGGCGTATTGCCATCCCATTGAAAGTAGACTTATTTGACGTAAAGCCAGAGGATTTCGATAGTGATGAAATCCTTCTTGAGAAATTTGAAGACACTGTCTTTGACGGCTGTGATAATTTAGTGCAGGTTGATCTTGTTGGGGGGATTCACGACACTGTCTCATCGTTGCACCTGGAGAGCTGGAGATATAATATGAATAAAGAAATCAAGAAAATCAACCGAGTCCTTCCCGGAACTTCTGCTAATAAAAAGACTATGACAATAAGATGGTGGTTAGCATCAGTCTCCAGCAAAGTAGAACATTACAAAGGTGAGCATCGCAGAGTGCTAAAAGAGGCAGCGACGATACTTGAACTTGCTCTGTGGAAGGTCACCCTCCTCGAGGGGAATGAGGAAGAATCCCGCAAGCCAAAGTCGAAGAAAGCCAAAATTGATGTAGAGAGGGCAAGGAAAGAGAAACGCATCAAATCAGGAGCGGATATTGTGATAAAGAATGTCTTGCCATTCCTTAAACTAGAGTAGATGAGGGTTGCAGTGCAAAATTAGATAAATGTAATGTGTGTCTTTACAAAATTACTCCTCTTACTCTAGCTGTAGAAAGGGCATAACATTTTTTAAGATGATATCAGCGCCGCAGGTGACATGTGCCATTTTCCTTGCATTCGTTTCATCAATCTTGACTTTCTTTGCTTTTGTTTCTAGAGAGATTTCTTCGGTCTCGTCATCAAGGAGGTTCACCTTCCAACAAGCAAGTGTGAGTATCGTCGCAGCCTCCTTCAGCCTCCTATTGTGCTCTATTTTGTAGTGTTTAACTTTGTTGAAGACTGATTCCATCAACGGTATCATTGCTGCAGTCTTTTCGTATGCCCTAGTACTTTCTAGGGTTTTGTTGATTTGAGCAATTTCTTCATTCATTTCATTTCTCCAGCTCTCGAAGTGCAATGATGAGACAGTTTCTGGATTCCCCCGACGAGATCAACCTGCGTTAGACTATGGCAGCCATAAAATGCCTTAATGTCGTAATTATCATCGTCTGCATCAACAAATAAATCTGATTTCAAAGGGATGGCAACGCGTCGCAAGTAGATGGCGTCGGAAAATGCGCATCCTTCAATTTGGTCCACTTCTGGCAATTCCACCTCTGTCAGTGCATCATTCTCATAGAATGCCCACGAACAAATAACTTTTGCACGTGGCAAAGATATGCGCCTTAAATATTTGCATTGTTGAAACGCCATTGTTCCAACTATTTCCAGTTTATCGCAGTCCGCCTCTGTCAAGCCTGACTCTTTGAATGCCGCAAAGCCAAGTATCTTGACGGACCGTAGATCTATATCTGTTAGAGATTCACAACCTTCGAATGCAGACTGTCCAATTCTTTTCAAACCATCATGCGTCTTCACAGAACGTAGGTTTGAGTTGAGAGAAAATGCATCATCATCGATTTCATCCACCGATTTATCAATGATGGCATGTGTGATGTGATCGGGAGCTAGGCCGCCCGTGTAGACATACACGTCGCCCTCCCCCTCTTGGTGGTCTGCCATGATGTTCACTCTCACTCTCTTATATGTATTACCTCAGCATTCCTTATCGCATAATAGTAAAGCAACATGAACATCATGGGTGTTGGTGAAGGGAGTTTCTTCAAAGAAATGTGATCAACGTCGGAATTCAGTATGGTACACCTCTGATTTGAGCCATTCAAAATGAAATGCCGCCTTCCCGATTGACATAACATTGCCTACTAACTGCCTACCCAGCCCAACACTAACAATACCTCTCTAAGTGCCAAGTATTGTTTTATTATCAACGAGCATTTACGCTGAGGGTAGAGCCAAAATACCCTCGCTGGAACAGGGAGAGGCGATCTCCTAGGCTTCTGACAAATGAGCTCGTGATCTATTGACATCACATATTCTTTAACATCCACACCACGATGCCACAAGAGATTGATCAGCAGCACGATCTGGTCACTCTACCTAAAGAAACATTTGATGAACTTGTTTCTAGTATTGATCGTATGGAAGAATTTTACAAGGCACAAAATTCTACTGCGAAGAAAGAGCTGAAAGCAGCCAATGAAAAGATTGATGCTCTCAATAAGGCACTCCACGGAGAGAAGTCTATGAACAAGACTCTAATAGGTAATATTGCCGGCCATACACTGGAAAAGGAGAAGCTCCAATCTGAGATCGAAAACCTCACATCAATCAAAGCTAAGCATGAAGCTGATCTTGCCAAAGCCAACGCTGACATTGCAACTGCCAGCAATACAATAGAGGAGCTTAAAGATGGAATAGATGAAATTATTGGCCAGATTGAGCGTGAAGACAAGCTGCAATCTGAGATCATTACACTCACTGAACTGAAAGCCGACAACGAAGCTGCTCTTGCCAAAGCCGCCGCTGACATTGCAACTGCCGGCAATACAATAGAGGAGCTTAAAGATCAAATCACTGGCCATATTGAACGTGAAGACAAACTCCAATCCGAGATCAGCGACCTCACTGCAGTCAATGCCAAGCACGAACGTGCCCTAGCTGATGCCGCTGACATAATCACTAGTCATGTTGAACGTGAAGCCAAGCTGCAATCCGAGATCGTTACACTTACTGATTTGAAAGCTGATAACGAAGCAGCTCTTGCCAAAGCTGCCGCTGACATTTCAACTGCAGACAAAACAATAGAGGAGCTAAAGGATGAAATCACTGGCCATATTGAGCGTGAAGACAAACTCAAATCCGAGATCATTACACTTACTGAATCAAAATCCAACCACGAAAGTGCTCTTGCCAAGGCTGCTGACGAGGCAGCGGCTCTAAACACTAAGGTAGAGGAGCTCAAATCTGAAATCACAAGTCAATACAATGGTCATGAAGAGGAAAAAGCCAACATGCAATCCGAGATTGAGGAACTAAGCGCAATTAGAGCCGAGACGATCGCAGCACTTGCCACGGCCGCAGAATCCTTCGAGAAGGAGATCGAGGAGAACAAATCATCAATTTCTAGTCTTTTGGATAAACTTGACACTGCAACGGCGGCTGAAGAGGAGCTGACTACAAAACTGGGTGAGGCGAAAGCAGCCAACATAGCTCTCCTTGATGATATTGCTGGCCTTGAAGCTGGGATCAATGAGTTGGGGAAGTCAGTCAGACATCTAAAGGAAGAGAAATTCGTCACGGGAGAGTTGATTTCTATTCAGTCTAAGGAGATAGAAGAGTTGAAGATGGCCGTGGAGACTGCAAGGGAATTGGCTACCAAGAGTCAAAACGCCGAAAAGGAGCTGAAGTCTATGCTTGATGAAGAGCTTAAAGCAAGTGAGGCCCTTAAAGAAGAAATGACGAAGCTGCAGTCTATAGCTCAGAAATGCGAAGATCTCAAAGCTGATATTGACTTCCTTACGGAAAGCAATGCAGCGTTGACTGAAGAGCTAAAAGAAAGTGAGTCCCTTAAAGAAGAAATGGCCAGGCTACAGACTTTCATTCAGACACCTGTTAGGGCAACTCCGCCAAAAAAGACACGCAACAATATAATTGTGACTGCATCACCTCCTGACAAAGCAGCTGGGGAAGCGCCTCCCTCCCCAACCTCTCCAAACGGGGTCGAATTCGTACCTCAACCTTTAACTCCACCAAAACTTACGAAAAAGCAAGCGAATGTTTCGTCACATGACACCATGGAGAAAACATCTTTACCTGGAGAGAACTTGCGCTTCCACCAGGAAGCGGAAGGGATCAACTCACAGGGCAATGAGTTGATGCACAAAGAGAAATTTAGTGAAGCGTTAGAGCAATTTACTACGGCATTGAAATTGTCTCCCGATGGGCCGAACTCTCACATCTATTTCTCTAATCGTGCAGCTGCTTATTCTCACCTAGGACAATACGCTGATGCTGCCGAAGATTGTCTCAAAAGTATTGAGCTGAATAATACCTATGAAGAGGCTTACTCGAGATATAGCATGTGTCTCTTTTACCTCGGTGATGTGAAAGGATCAGTCGCTGCACAGAAGAAGTCATTTGATCTAGCACGCAATGCCTATTGTTCAGACCTCAACACAATAACCGAGGAGGGAAGTTGTTAGATGGGCCATCTTTAATGAATGATATTACCTATCTCAGAAAGTCGCATTCAAGTTTAAGAAAGGAATGCCTGAGAATTATATGTACTATATTTGTTTTTGATTTCGAGTAGGTAATATTTTGACTATACTTACTTACTTAGATTCATTTTTCAATGTACTCATTTGATAACTCGACACAAATTTCTTTTCATTAATATTTATGATCATATTCTCGTTCACATTTAAGTAGGTATTCCACGTTAGCACAGCCTCTTCAAATTTCATCCCCTTCAGCAGAAGTATCAAAAGGGTCAAACGCTTGCGGTGTTGCTTCGATGCCATCTCCCTCATCATCTCGGCTTTGACTCAATTCAACACTCATTGCACCCCCAGCATTCCCGTGACCAGCCTGTTTGATTTCTTCATCCAATTCCTCATTTTCTACTCCCAAACTCTCCTGTCTCTTCCCAAGGTTCAATTTTGTTGCCATCTTCTCATGCATTTCATTTTCCTGCTGTTCTGCCAATCTAGCCTTCGCCTTGGCCAGATAACTCAAGCTAGCCTTATTATCTGGTGCCAAATCCAATGACTTCCTGTACGCGTTAATAGAACCTTGATAATCACCCAAAAAGAACAGACTCAATCCATATCTCGCGTATGCTTTTTCGTACGAATCATTTAGTTCAATACTCTTGAGACAGTCTTCGGCAGCATCGGCATATTGACCAAGGTAGCAATAGGCAGCTGCACGATTAGAGAAGTAGATGTGAGAATTAGGTCCATCAGGCGAAGTATCAATGGCCATGTTATATTGATGCAACGCCTCTTCATACTTCTTGTTCTTCATCAATGCATTGGCATTATCCTTGTACTCATCAGCTTGGCGAACAATGTCACGAGGGGAGTAGGTCTGTGATAGAGACAAAGCGATGGTAGGCCAATCATCTTTCTCTTCATCACCAGGAGACGATGCCTTCTTTTTCTTCTCCTCTTCCGCTTGGATTTCATCCAACATCTTTCTTGCCTTCTCATACTGAGTTTTTGCCCACTCATTACCCGGTTGAAGACTCAATGCCTTCTCATACCTAAATACAGCCTCTTCATACCGCCCAGATGCATAATGGGCAAGTCCAAGTCGTGAGTGAGCTTTGGCATAATCAGGTCGAATTGTTAATGCCAATTCACTATCTTGGATACAAAATTCTACATCCCCAAGTGAGAGATGCGCCGCGGACCGATTCGAATAGTACACGTGTGAATTCGGACCAGCAGGCGAAATCTTCAACGCAGCAGTGTACAAATCAAGTGCTTCTTTGAATTGCTTCTTTTGCATCAATTCATTGGCCTGTGTATTAAGTCGTTCAGCCTCGTGGTAGAACGGCAAATTTGCAGCCGGAGACTTTGGCTCCATCCTAGCTGCCTTATCCGGAGAAGGAGGGTTAGGCAACAATACCGATTCTGGTAGAGATTTAGATCGTGGCGGAGACTGAGGAGAATCAACCGGTGGCTGACGTGGTGTCCGTGGCGAGGCTAGTTGCTCCATTGCATCGTACATCAAGGATGTAAATTTGCCCTTCTGGGTGGCTCGTTCTTCACAGAGCACTTTCTCTCCCTCCATCATCATTGAGTCGTTCAGTTTAGTTGATTCAACACGGTCGGGAATCATTCGTTCCATGGCAGTCGCAACAGAAGCGGCATAATGATTAGGAACCGGAGCAGCAGCAACAGCATCACCGCCGTAGCTACCACCCAAATATTGCGGCTGGTAAGGATCATCATCCTCCTCCTCCACACGATGACACTTAACTTGTTCAATAATCCTATCCCTCCTCATTTCCAATCGATCTGAAACACTATGAACATTAGCCAATGCTCGTTGTGCCGAACGTGGACTCCATACACCACTTCCACTTCCACCACCAACTCCATTCACCATCGATTGTTCCTCCCTCACGGCCAACTTGGAACGGAATTTTGCCACAACCTTACGATACTTCGCTTCATACAACATCCTCTGTCTCCGTTCTTCCTCTTCCGGTCCCAACAATCCACCATCTTTTTTCTTCTCATGGAAAAACCCTTTACTACCTGCAGCCTTGATAAAACTTTCAAATAATGGGTCCGACACTACCATCCTTTCTGCCTCGATACGTGATTTGGCATTTAATGTTGATAATGCCACGGTGGTTAAATCACATAGTGTTAATGGACCTCCATCAATGGCCGAACCATTTGACGACGATCCAAATCCTAGTCCTCCTGTTCTGGCAAGTCCCATACTATCATCACCAGATGCCATCCCATTAAATAGGTAGAAACGATGTGAGTTGGATAGATGCATATCATTCTGTTCATAAATTGGAAATTCCTCCTCATCATCATCATCGCCGCCATTACTCTTCTTCTTGTTGGTACCATACGAAAGTAATACTTCATTCGTAATATCTTGCATTGACGGGAGTCGTATATTATTTGTCAATGCAAACATTTCCCTTGGTGGGGTAATATTAATTGCACCACCATCAATATTATTTCCACCATTTCCTCCTTCATTTTCATCACCCTTAACCAAACGATAAAATGAATCATTCCCAACACAATCATCATCATCCCCTGTAATTCCACCCCCACCTATCATATGAATTATCTGTTCCTTATTCTTCTTAGTATCGATGGTGGTCGTACTAACTTTTGGTAAATTGAATTGTAATTTGCTAGATCCTCCTCCTCCTACCATGTTGTTATTATCAATTTCATTTCCCCCCTCCTCACTAGTAGCTCCCCCTTCACCATTGCCCCCATTACTATCACCACCACCACCACCACCAGCAGTAGTAGAGGGGACAAACGCACGATTCAAAGCCCAACAAGCCAAGGCAATATAATCAGCATCCAACCCCTCCCCCAATCTCATATCCGACTTATACTGATAACTCCGTCGTAAGGAACGTAAATAATCCAGACATAGTAATGTAAGTTGTGCCTCGGTGGGTAGATGATCATCTGATGTTGTTGATGTTGTTGATGATGAATTGGAATTTAAGGAGTGGTGTATATTCTCGGAGGGTTCGAATAGAAAGTTGGGGCTGTAGTCATTCCTTTCATAGGTGTTGCTGCTGCTGCCACTATCGTTTGATGTGCTGTTATTATTACTGCCGTTGTTATTATTGTTGGAGGTGGCAGTATTTTGATCAAACCGTACAGAGGGGGAGGAGGCCGCAGCTTGAGTTTGTTGTTGTTGTTGATAATCAGCTGGGGAGAAGCGACCATGTCGTATGGATGATGGTGTAGCCGCCGCACCGCCACCCGCAGCGGCAGCAGCAGCTGTGCTGGACATCATTTCATTGGTGTGGATTGGGGCGGGAATGTTGCCTCGATCCTTCATCGTTGGCTGTCCTCTCTATCTCTACTTATATCTCTCCACTCTAGTTGTATGTGTTTGATAAGTAGTAATTACTAATTACTCTTGTTATTCTTTGTCGGCGATTTGAAGACCATTTTTTTAATGGGTTCAAAATCAGATTGTACTGAGTTCCGACGTTGCTCACATTTTTGAAGAAAGAGGTCCTCCTTTCTTGTAAGCTACTTAGAACTTATAAGGAAACACTCTATGTAAATAATTACATCGGCTGTACTTAGGTGGAATTAAATTATTACAATATGTCTTGCTAAACACATCATATATAGTACACATAAAGTTGGAAGGGATGATGCTTTGCTAACAATCCTAAAGTATCCATACAAAAATGGCCTACTTAGCCGAACAACTTCCCTCCTCGATTGTGCAGAGGTCAGAGCGGATGGCATTGCGTGCTAAATCAAATGACTTCTTCTGTGCAGCGACTGATCCTTTTACATCACCCAGATGGAAGAGACACAAACCATATCTCGAGTAAGCCTCTTCATAGGTATCATTCAGCTCAATACTTTTGCGACAATCTTCGGCAGCATCGGCGTATTGACCTAGGTGACAATATGCAGCTGCACGATTGGCATAGTAGATGTGAGAGTTTGGCCCATTAGGAGATAGTATCAATGCCGACGTGAATTGCTCTAATGCTTCACTAAATTTCTCCTTCTGCATCAACTCATTGCCCTGTGCGTTGATCCCTTCCGCTCCTTGGTGGAAGAGTAAGTTCTCTTCCGGAGTGGACACCAAGGATGAAGTAAATATAGATACACTTTCGACCCCATTAGGCGACACAGGAGCTACCCCAGCTGATTTGTCGGCATTCTTTCTTGTTTTTGCTGGAGGCGTCTGTACTGCCGGAGATGCAGTAACTTGTGCCGAGGCAAGTACATGCTCGATGAGTTTCTTCTCGTTGGATTCCAACTTTGCAATCACTTTCAATGCTTTCTTTAGGTCCTTCTTCAGCGTTTTGACATTTGCATCGGCGTCAGACCTCTGCAGCTTAAGATCATCGACAGTCTTTGTCAAAGCTGCATTACTTTCCGTAAGGAAGTCAATAGAAGCGTTAAGGTCATCGCAGTTCTGCGCTGAAGACTGCAGCTTGGCCACTTCTTTTCTCAGGGCCTCACTTGCAGTTACTTCTTTTTTGAGCATAGACTTTAGCTCCTTTTCGGCATTTTGACTCTTGGTAGCCAATTCCTTTGCATTCTCCACAGCCATCTTCAACTCTTCCATCTCCTTAGATTGATTAGTAATCAACGCCATCTTTTTGTTCTCCAGCTCCTCCTTGCAATATTCTTCCATACGCTCGATACTAGAAACAAGTTCCTTGATGTGACTTTGACTCTTGGCCTGTTCATTATTGAGATCCTCCAATTTTGATTCAAGTGCACTCCTATTATCCAACAAGTCGTTCAGGTCATTCTTGAGATCATGAATGCTGTCGTTGGCATCAGCGAGANGCACTCCTATTATCCAACAAGTCGTTCAGGTCATTCTTGAGATCATGAATGCTGTCGTTGGCATCAGCGAGAGCTGCATCTTTCTCAGCTATGACTGCACTAAGGGCTTCAGTCTCCATCTGCATCTTGCTTTTCTTCTTTTCAAGCTTTGCAATATCACCAATGAGCTCCTCGTATGAAGCCTTCTCTACGTCGCACTCTTCCTCCTCGACTCGGAGCTCCTTCACCTGTTCAATCATCCTATCCCTCCTAGTCTCCAACCTAATCGATGCACTATGTGCATTTGCGAATTCTTTCAGGGCCCAAAGTGGACCATTGGACACCTCCTGTTCTTCCTTAACTGCCAACTTGGAGCGGAACTTGGCCAGCACCTTTCGATACTTTGATTCGTACAAAACACGTTGACGAAGTGCCTCCTCCTCTGCGGACTGTCTGATCTCTCCATCACCATTCAACTTCTTCTCATTGAAGAAGCCATTCTTCTCTGCAGCGGCAATGAAGTCCTTGAAAAGCGGGTCCCGTTCTACCTCCTTCTCGGCCTCGATACGACTCTTAGCATTCAACGTAGACAACGCCACAGCTGTAAGGTCACACAGTGTCAACGGCTCGCCGTCAATCGCTTCTCCTGCCATACCATTCAGCAGATAGAAACGATGAGAGTTGGATGAATGCATGTCATAATATTCGTACTGGAGACAACCTTCATCCTTGGCTTTGTCGCTGTAGGAGAGTAAAATCTCGTTGGTGATATCCTTCATAGATGGTAGTTTGATGCTATCGGTCAGTGCAAACATTGCTTTTGGAGTGGCTTCAATCTTATCATCGTTGCTGGAGGAATCATTCAGTAAACGATAAAATGAATCATTCCCTACACACTCATCTGTACTCTCTGCAACTCCACCGCCACCTACAACCTTAAACTCTTCCCCCTCCTCGACCACAGTAGACACTTTGGGCGCTCCAAATGTCAACTCCGGACATGCGAACGCTCTACTCAAACTCCATATCGCCAAAGATATATGATCTGCGTGTAGTCCGGCACCGTTGAGTAGATCTTGTTTGCTTTGGTAGGATCGGCGAAGTGAACGAAGATGGTCAAGACATAGAAGTGTTAGCTGTGCCTCGCTGGGTAGTCCACTTTCATCCGTGTGATTGGTGTAGCACATGGGTGCTGCTGCAGATTGGGACGGAGCGTTGGACCTGTACATCACTCTTTCTCTCTCTATTCTTTCACCTCGTTAATATGTGGACTTCTCCAGAGCTATGGGATGGAATACAGAGTACTAACTTGCTTCAGCGGTGGATGGATTGAAGGGCAATCTTCTATTTGCAAACAAATTGGAAGTCTTGCGTAGCTCTATCCTAATTATGCTTTATCTTATGGCGTCGAAGGCCTGAACCACCTCCTCATGAGTGAGAACTAAGTATTGCGGTGCACCTACAACACGAGGAGAGTGTGAGTGAGCTGAGAGGAAGAGAGTCTCGTAGGTAGGTATGATCTACAAGTAAGTGAGGCCAGCCATTTTTGGCGGGAAAAAGTGTCTACTTGCTTGTCTGGCAGCGTCTTTGATGGTAAAATTCTTGAATACAATTGTGGCGCAACTATTGAGTGATTAGTTATCACACATCATCTTTACTTGAATGCAACTTCATTACGTGCACCTTCATTTGATATTAGCTCTCAGCTTTCTTATCTTCTCTACCAGGGCAAGTATTTGCTCGCCATTTTTCCCGTAGTGGTAAAAATTGGTGAATACTTTACTTGCAAAAAATTTGGAGGATGTGCGCCGTAGGTTTGTGATTATGCGCAGCTACTCATTATTCAAAAAAAGTCTGATATGTGCTCATAAATTGAAATTACTGATAGCCAGCATCATAATTTTCACTCCGCTGCAACTCAATCAACGTACATATATAATCAAAATGAAACTCGCAAATACCATCCTTCTTGCCTTTGCTGGCACAGCTGTCGCCCACTCTCCCTCCAACGCTGTCCGTGTACGTGCCACTGCCAAGGGTGCTGAACGTCAACTCGACGAATGGTCTAGTGGTTCCAGCTGGGGTACCACCACAACACCCACCACTACTTGGTCGAGTGGAGGTGGCGGTGGATCAGGTGGAGGCAGCAAGCCACACCCACCTCCCAAGAAGAAGCCCGCCGCGAAAAAGCCAAAGGCCAAGCCCTCCAAGCCATCGGGCGGTTCCAGTGGAAGTTCCAGTAGTTCTTCTTGGTCTGGCAGTACCGACGACTGGTCAAGTGGTTCCAGCAGCGGCACCTCTTCTTGGTCTGGCGGTACCGACGACTGGTCAAGTGGTTCCAGCTGGGGTACCACCACCACACCCACTACTACTTGGTCAAGTGGAAGTAGCGGTGGATCAGGTGGAGGCAGCAAGCCACACCCACCTAAGCCAAAGCCAAAGGCCAAGCCACACCCACCCAAGCCCAAGAAGCCTTCTTCTCACAGCGGCAGCAGCTCTCACAGCAGTTACTCTTGGAATAGTGATGGTCACTCTTCTTGGGGCAGTGATGGTCACAGCAGTAGTTACAAAGTGTCATATGGTGCTGCCGGAATTCTCAGTGTTGTTGGTGTTGCTGGTGCCATTTTTGCCAAGAAGAAGTGTCGTGATGTTGACGGAGGAGAAGATGGTACAATTGATCAAGATATCTTAGAAGATGATTATCAGAACGAAGACGCTAGAGTTGCAGATACTGAGGATGTTGAAGACGTTGAGATGTCCTACACCAAGTATGAGGAGACTACGAAAGATGTCAACTATGCGCTATCACAGTCTCCACTTGATTAAAGGAGGGAAGGTGTAATAATGTGCTCTTTGGCTCGGTAGGCTTAAGAAGAGTGACATGTGTTTTTGATATAGTTCATCGTGAGACAACTGGGGATACGATAATTGATATGTGGTATGTGTGTTAAGATAAAATAATAAGGGGGTCTAATACTTTAAAGTGAGAGTCACAGCAGGCATGAGACTACATCATAGCTCTACACTAACTCTCTTTTCAGTTCCTTAGTAATTGCCAGTTTATTTCCGTGAAAATTAACAAATAGTATGGTACACATAACATAGTTGAGGCACTTGCTCCTCAATCCTATTATCGCACATCGAAGATGACCTAACCTAACGTGCTGAGGTCGGAACGATAGGCATTGCGTGCTAAATTAAATGACTTCTTCTGCGCAGCTAATGAACCTTTTACATCACCCAGATGGAAGAGACACAAACCATATCTCGAGTAAGCCTCTTCATAGGTATCATTCAGCTCAATACTTTTGCGACAATCTTCAGCAGCATCAGCATACTGACCTAGCTGGCAATACGCAGCTGCACGATTAGAGAAATAGATGTGAGAGTTCGGCCCATCGGGAGACAACTTCAATGCCGTAGTAAACGACGCTAATGCTTCACTGAATTGTTTCTTCTGCATCAATTCATTGCCCTGTGCGTTGATCCCTTCCGCTTCCTGGTGGAAGAGTAAGTTTTCTGCCGGAAAAGCGGACACTATCGATGCTTTCTTTGTAGAGGGAGGGTTCATCATTGCTTGGCGAGTCAAATGTGGTGGAGAGGGAGGTGCCGCCACCGAACCGTTGTCTGGTAAGGGAAGATTCGCTTGCTTTTTGCTAGATTTCGGCGGAGTAAAAGGTACGCATTCGACTCCGTTAGGAGAAGGAGGTAGCACCCTTGGGGGTGTCTGCACTGCCGGGGATACAGAAACTTGTGCCGATGCAAGTACATGCTCGATGAGTTTCTTTTCGTTGGATTCCAACTTTGCAATCACTTTCAATGCTTTCTTTAGGTCCTTCTTCAGCGTTTTGACATTTGCATCGGCGTCAGACCTCTGCAGCTTAAGATCATCGACAGTCTTTGTCAAAGCTGCATTACTTTCCGTAAGGAAGTCAATAGAAGCTTTGAGGTCTTCGCAGTTTTCCGCTGTAGACTGCAGCTTGGCCATTTCTTTTTTAAGGGCCTCGCTTGCTTCAAGCTTTTCATCAAGCATAGACTTCAGCTCCTTTTCGGCGTTTTGACTCTTGGTAGCCAATTCCTTTGCATTCTCCACATTCTTCTTCAACTCTTCCATCTCCTTAGACTGAATAGTAATCAACTCTCCCGCGACAAATTTCTCTTCCTTTAGACTTTCCACTGACTTAACCAACTCATTGATCTCAGCTTCAAGGCCGGCATTATCATCAAGGAAAGCTGTGTTAGCGGCTCTCGCCTCGTCAAGCTTTGTGTTCAGCTCCTCTTCGGCATCCTGCATCATGCCTATTTCCTCCGTGGCAGTATCAAGTTTGTCCAAAAGACTCGAAATTGATACTCTGTTTTCCTCGATCTCCTTCTCGAGAGATTCAATATCAACTGCAGCCGTGGCTAGGGCTGCAACCTTCTCGGCTCTAATTGCGCTGAGTTTCTCCAATTCAGACTTCATCTTGGCTTTTTCCTCTACATGACCATTGTATTGACTTATGATTTCATCTTGAAGTTCCTCCATCTTAGTGTTCAGAGCCGCTGCCTCGTCAGAAGCCTTGGCAAGAGCTGCTTCGTGCTTGGCTTTCGATACAGTAAGTGTAACGATCTCGGATTGGAGTTTGCCTTCGCGCTCAACATGACCAGTGATTTCACCTTGGAGCTTCTCAACAGTCTTGGTAGCATCTTCAATGTCAGCGGCAGCCNACAGTCTTGGTAGCATCTTCAATGTCAGCGGCAGCCTTGGCAAGAGCTGCTTCGTTATCGTCCTTAAGGTCAGTAAGCGCAACGATCTCGGATTGGAGTTTGCCTTCGCGCTCAACATGACCAGTGATTTCATCTTGGAGCTTCTCAAGAGTGATGCCAGCAGTTGCAATGTCGGCGGCAGCCTTGGCAATCGCAGCTTCGTGCTTAGCTTTGACTGCAGTAAGGTCGTCGACCTTGGATTGAAGCTTCTCCTTCTCCAGCACTTTGAGAGCAATATCGCCTTTAAGAGTCTCATTCAATGACTTCTCTTTAGAGAGTGCATCATTGAGAACGTCAATCTCTTCGTTGGCTACATCAAGTACCTTCTTTTTATTCTCCAGCTCCTCCTTCACAGTAGAGACTTGAGACTTGTAACATTCTTCAATGAGCTCGGTACTAGCGATGAGTTCCTTGATGTGGCTTTGACTCTTGGCCTGTTCATTATTGAGATCCTCCAATTTTGATTCAAG
>JALLBI010000401.1:0-11715 GCA_036940125.1 Mediolabrus comicus
GTTCTACGGCTTACCGGCACCAAATTGCCGGCAAAAAAAAATGGTTGGGATATTGGAACAGTTTCGAACTCCAGTGAATTGTTCTGTGAAAAAAACTCTCATGCTTGATCACATCTGCCAGTTGATACTTAGCATGTTGATGTTGGCACACCCGCCCACCGTGGGAACCCTAAAGCGAACGCTGCTGAGCTGATCTCCTATGCATAAGCCGGTGTCCCTTAGTCTTCCCTTAGTACAAAATCACCGTAGAGCGTCCTCACGTAGGAATTAAGCACAAATTCGTAGGAATTCACGCCACCCCGATTTCTGTCCGGGCGCCTCTTTTTGCCTCTTTTTTTTTCCTCCACGAAGCGGAAACCTATCCGCCACACATCGTCGGCTGAACACAACATGGTGCTACACAATCAGTTGTGGCTGAAACCAAACGAAACCATAGTGTCTTGATCAGAATTTCACGCTGATTCCAACGGTGCGGTCGGATTATTACGTATCCGTGCCGGTAACACACAAAATTGACGTACACATCATGAGCGGCAAACAGAAGAATAAAACTACCCTCACTGTGAAAAAGAGTGGTAAAGCTTGCAATTGCAAGAATAAAAGCGAATGCCATGACTTGTTGCGGCAATACGATGAAAATGTCGATTCGGTTTACCCCAACAACAAGAAGCAGCTTCTTTATAAGATAGGTAATCCATCAAAGTCGGCGGGTGGGCAGGAGAAGCGGAAAATCCGTCAGCAGCAGATATACAACCGTGTCGCTGAGTTACTCCATGTTGAAAATTATCATGAAGAAGAATATATCATGGTTGCCATCACTCATTATTCGCCCACTGTTATTGAAAACTACAATAATGATAACTCTCCCACCAAAGCAAAGAATTTTGCTGAGTACATCCTTCCATCACATCTGGTGAATAAACTTGATGTGAGATTCACAGACAAAGATAAATTTAATTGTGTCGGCACAACATCACAAAAACAACAGTGTGTAAAAAACAATGGTAAATGCATTTGCAAGAAGTATATCAATGCCCCATTTGTGACTACAGAAGTGAATGAAGTCGTCGATACGTCCAGTGCACGGGGGAATCGCATGCGAACGTATGCTGACAACCGCAAAAGTATTATGGCACCAGCTGAATTGGAACACTTAAAGACAAAGACCGATGCAATGCAGAAACAAGCAGAAGAGAAGGATGAATTATTGGCAAAAAAAACATCAGAACTGGAGAAACGATCGTCACAACTGGAGAGTTTGAAGAAGAAACTGGACAACGCTGAGAAGAGTAAGTCCACGTCACCGTTCAAGCGAAAGATATCATCTCTTACAGAGCAAAACAATGAATTGCGGACGGAAATTAAGAAAATTGCATCTAAGGAGGAGACATCTTCAAAGAGGGCTCGAAGGGAATACGATCGGAGGAGGAACTCTTCTCCATACGGCGACATGGGTATTGGTCACACAGATGAACTGAATAGACTGGGTCTCTGCCGACAGTCTCTTCTCGATGGTGACTGGCACAAACAATTTCCGCATGCCTCTCGTAGTCTTTTAAACTTTGAATCATTTGATGAGTGTCTTGGATATGTTGGAATTCTATTTCCGCATCTGAAAGAAGAGATAGCGAAACTGAAAAGAATGGGTGCTGCGATTTACGTCAGCAGGAAAAGACTCTCTCCGTTGGAGCAATGTATCTTGTGCCGTCTCTCTCCAAAGATTGGTATTTACGATGAGCAGATTGGTTTTATCTATGGTATTAAGAAATCTGCGGTTTCGAAAATCAAAAAGAAGTGGATGACACAATGGGGTTATGCTGGCAAGATGCTTACAGATCTTGAGCTCTATGAGGATTATGTACAGAAAGAGCGACCGGATGCTTACTACGACAACGATCTCCCTGACATGGGGACTCAATGCGATGGAAAAGACTTCCTCTGTCAATCCTTCCGCCGGTCTAGCGCACTAAATCGTGCACAGCATTCATCAAAGCTAAAGGCAGCGGCTCTGCGGTGTATTACATGGTCATCGCTGTGTGGGCTTGTATGGGCATTTACCCCGCTGGTACTGGCCCGACTCACTGAGAATTTACTGGTACAATGGTATGGAGAGTTCAAAGATGATAACAAGTATGTACCAATTGCAAGGTCTGACTGGGAGGCATCATCTGACAACAGTGACAATCCGCCTGACAATGATGAAGCAGACAGAAGCGACAATGTTGGCAGCGGCAACAACAACTACAGTGAAGAAGACGATGGTGATAGTGGAGAAGACGAGGACGAGGACGAGGACGAGGAAAGAATGATACTATCATATGAAGTTGGAGACTTCATTGAAGATGAAGATGAAGATGATGATGAGGATGATGAAGAAGATGATGATGAACGCATAAAAGAATGCTATAATGATATGGATGATATGTCTCTCTCTAGTTGTAGCAGTGACGGCAGTGATGACGAGACACAACAAAAAGATGAATGCATTGACCTTGAAAATGAAATAGCTAAATTTGGTGATGAGATGCTTGGAAAGAGCGATGACAAAAAGCTTGTGTCTAAAGATTTGCTTCGTGAAGATGAGATTAAGGCAATGGCCCAGGAAGTATTGAACTCTGGCCCAGATAGAAATGGGAAAACAAAATTGGAACAGCTTGAAATGCTACAGGAATTGCACGAAGAGTATGAATCTGGACGCCTTCAAAAGTGTCTGCTCTCAATGTACTTAAAGCTCACTGTTGAATATCGCATAGAGGTCATTAGACAGTTGAAGATGTACCGGGATGGAAAGTCGAAAGATCCACCAAAAATTCCACGCAGGCTAGCAAAACTTCCAGGATTGTTCAAAGTATTGGCCGACAGGGGGTTTGACGGGGATAACCTATCATATCCTCACTTCAATCATGTCGTCACACCTGAATTCTACGACAAAGAGACAAAACAGTTCGACCTTGCCCAGCTTGAACGTGATAGGAAGATCTGTGAGCTGAGGTATACCTGTGAAGTAGTCTTTAGCCGTGTCACAACAGAACGTCTACTCGCTGGAATCATTCCTTATTCAGTATTGGCTCATATTGAACATGTTCACTGCTGGGCACATGCACAAGCCAATTTACGCCAGCCGTTACAACCACCAGGATCAGCAGCTATGGGTATTCTCGGAGAAAATTACTTTAACTAAACATAAACGTTGTATATATTTATCGTGTATTCATTTTTGTACTCCACATTCCACTGACAGGTATACAAAGACGCTGAAGCTTATCAATGCGTGATGGCAAATGATTCTGCAAAGTGACTTTGTCCCAAGTTGGATGCCTCTTTGCCACCTGACAGAGCAAATTTAGTCCAAGCATGTGTGCACAGAACATATTTCCAGCTGCACACGAGCACCGAGAATAGGGTGACTTAATGAATACACCGTCTTTATTGACAACAAGATTAACAATATATACGTTGCTGCGCATCGAAGCAAGGCATTGACATTGGATGATGGAGAGATCTCTTCCCGGCTTGCCATATTTTGCCTTTGATTTTACTTTTGTTGTCTTCAGCGTATCAATATAGAAATGTCCATTCCTTAGACGATTTAATGCTCGACGGCGTACACCATTTCTTTTCCCGAATATTTGGCGAATGTACTTGTTTCCACCTTTTACTTTGCGCAAGATTCTCAAATCATTCCGCTCCCAGACAGCACTCTCCATAGATGGCAACAATACCTCCAATCCCGAATACCGCATTGATTTTGGGAGGAGGATCCGCGCCTCTTCCTCTGTCATCAATGTAATGTTCTTTTGTTTCCGCATATTATTCACAACTTTCAGCAGATTGTGTCGTTTACGTCTCTGATATCCCCGTATATTCAACCATCTCATCAAATAATGTTCCGGCTGGTAGCAAGGTGGGCATGTGTCAAAGTTTAGATTGCAACAATATGGAAGATCTTCGCCTTTGGTATTCGTCTCCCTCATGACAAAGCATGATTGTCTATCTTTTCCGTAAGCAGCAAGCCATATTCCCATTGCAATATCATTGTATGTTGGTCGCTCTGACAACTGTCCGCCGTAGTTTGTGTAGATCAATGCATGTGGGTCAAATCTAACTACATCCATCCATGACTGGATGTCCCTTCCTTCATGAGATACAATGTTACCAGTGAAAGAGAAGTCTAGTCCAGCGGTTGTTGTGTTGTTTTTCATTTCGAATACAGGAGCATTTCTATAAATTCCATCAATCCATTCGTACTTGTCCTTGAACTCTGAAAATGTACGTGTTAGATATTGTATCAATCCATTCTCATCATCTTTGTATTTGTCAATCAACTTCTCTAAAGTTACTTCGCCTACACCTTTGATTCCATTATGATAATCATTGCCGTATACAGTTGCACGCACTATTGCTCCAACACGGGTGATATGATGAATTGGTTTGTCAAGCGAACGACCACACTCCTGCATACTATCATTCGATCCAATGAGAGAGCAACCTTCACTAAAACATAAATATCCTTTCAAATCAGAAGAATTTACTTCCAACAAGCAACATGGTTGATCCAGTAAAGCCCAAAAGTCGGAATCTTTTGTTTCTATGGCGTTGATGATTCCTTGGGAGTACATGTATGCTAACTGCCAATCAGCTTCAAACGGTGCCACGACATATTTGATATCATTATCATCGAATATCTGCATCACCTCGGCGATTGTATTTTCATTTACCTTCGCAGCAGCACGTCTCATTGCTGCAATATTTTTGAGTATTTGTTTCTGCTGAATCTCATCACTCGGCCATGGCGTCTTCAACAACTTCTTCAGCGATTGTTTTGCATTTTCATGTTTATTATCTCGATCGCCCCCCACACATCCCTGCTTCAAAGGAGTACGGGAGATACCGTCAAACACAGGAATAACTTCAATTCCAAGTTTATGATACTGTCGGATTTTGTCATATACACGTTGGCCGACATGCTGTTGAGGAAGAGGTGGATCGGCAAGATTCTCCTGTGCGCCTGCATCGGACTTAACAATTGACACTACTGCACAACTCACATCCATTCCAATAGTCCACTTCTTCCCAGACGAACGTATAGTGATGCCGTCTATTTTACGCTTCGGTCCAGCACACTTCTTCAGCATAGCTGGCAATTTTTCCACCCCCATCCCGTTGACAAGTGCTAAAATCACCGCTGCTGATGTACGTCGATTTTGTGTGTTACCGGCACGGATACGTAGCAATCCGACCGCACCGTTGAAATCAGCGTGAAATTCTGATTAAGACACTATGGTTTGGCTTGGTTTCAGCCATAACTGAATGTGTAGCACTGTGTTGTGTTCAGCCGATGATGTGTGGCGGATAGGTTTCCGCTTCATGGAGGAAAAAAAAAGAGGCAAAAAGAGGCGCCCGGACAGAAATCGGCCTATTTTTCTACGGAGTTTTTGTACTGAGTTTCTACGTACAGGGGAAGTGAGCGGAGGGACACAGGCTTATTACAGCAATCCATGCAACGATGTCAAAAGATATGAGCATATCTGATCTACTGCCGCTAATGGCAGTTGCTCTCAATGATAAAGCTGCCGCTGATGCTGCAAAAGAGCTTGCCACTGCTTTGAAAGAGCGTGATACGGCACATAGAGTAGAAGTACTACGAGCTCGTGACAATGGAGGTGATGAAGACGAGAATGAAGATACGATGGTTTATGCTAGTGCCCTGTTCGAGGATGGTCACTACCTTCCACACAACACGAATTTGTGGAGCATAAATCTTCGACAGGATGATCAGTTCGTGTGTAGGCTTGCAGATCTGAGAGATTGCCACGTATGTGTTGGCGGAGGTTTTCCAGTGGCTACTCTTGATGATCAACTTCCACACACTGCCGGCTTTCAAGTGTTCATTGATGGCAACGAAAGTAGCGATGATGAGGGTGATGAAGTCAAAGTTTCATTTTGTTTCAGCCCTCATTCTATTTGGCTCAGTGTTTTAATACACGGATGGCCAAGAGAAGAATGGGAAGCGGTTATTCAAGAGGACAATGTTGGTCCAGATGATACTATGGAGTTTCTTGTAGATACCGTGGCTAATCAATACCCAGATGCAACTGTTGAATTCAGTGACATGTGCTTCGTGACAAAGAGCATTCATGGAGCTCTCAAGCGACTGCTACCACCTAGCGAGTGATGGAGATCCGAGCCGAGAGGGAAGAAAATGAAAATAGGGCAAACCCAGATATGGAGCTCTGTATGAATTTGTGGCACGGACTATGCGAGATCAAGGCAAACTGCCTAGCGCATTGTTTGTTCCTCAACTCAATTGGATTATAAGCTTCTTGGATTATATGGGAGTGAAACGACTAGGGGAGAATGATGATCTCATCATTCAAGCAATTACAGCACATGAATCTCGCGGAGATGAGGGCTTGCAGGAACTATACAACAACATTTCTGCTTCAAATGAGGAGACATCGGAAGTGACGGTTGATGAGAGTGCTGAATGAATTGCTAGACGCAAAAGGAAAGATGTGTCGAGAGATTGATTATACCATAGATGAAGCAAGACTAAATTTTCGTCTAATTATGTACTGAATTCTTTCGTATGACATTACTGAATGATGTACAATATTCTTCGCCGCAGTAATGTCGGCTAGTTCAAGCTTGACTTCGAAATACTCCCTGCAAGCCTATCTACTATGCAATTGACACTTGCAGTGTTTCATGTGTTCCCTATTTGCNATGTACTGAATTCTTTCGTATGACATTACTGAATGATGTACAATATTCTTCGCCGCAGCTCAAAACGCAGTAATACTGGCCAGTTCAAGCTTGACTTTGAGATACTCCATGTGAGCTATCTACTGGGCAATTGACACTTACAGCGTTTCATATGTTCCCTATTTGCATCATTCAATACCTCTACTGCTTCGTCAACATCGCCAGGTTTATGACCCCACACGAAAATATAAGGCCGACATGTAATCCAATTCGTTGGAAAGCGACGGTCATCTCTATGAACAACAGTTATGATGCAACCTAACTGTGACACTCGACTCAAGACTCTAGAGGCTTTCTTTGACAAAATGTGGCCAGTGTGAGCTTTCCCATTCTCCCCGATGAAAGGGAGGTCGACCACACTCATATAGCCCATATCTCTGGGTTCCCATGGATTACGTTGGTGTACACAATATCTTCCGCGCTGAGGATGCAGATATTGACAAGCCATTGCCAAGTCAAAGAATAGTCTCCCAATACAGCCGTCGTGTTGAAGATAATTCAAAAACATATTCTCCAAATCAATTTTTGCTTTGCGAATACTATCGATAGCATACCTTCCCGGCTTGGCTTCTATTGTAATTATGTTGCAAGATTCGTTCGATCTGGGCATCTTCAGTATGCAATTTGTCTTGTCATAGATTTGGCCAAAGATTGTTTTTCCACCGCGTGGACTGCCTGTGAGGTGGTCTGTTGAAGGAGTTGAAGTTAGCATTACATAATGAAACGTATATAGTAAGACCTGCAAAAAAAGTGAACTTACATCGCAGATGGTCTTTCACAGCATTATCAGAAACAAACCAGCTAGGGAGCTGAATATCGATACTTTGTTCGTTCCAACGGATGACATTGTCACCACGCCCACCACGTGGAGTAGAGAGACTCGGTCTTGTTGATATCGTTGAGTTGGAAGTTGATATACTCATGTCACATCGATCATTCAATTCTCTGTCGGGAGTGTTCAATTTTTCAGGCTTATCTTCTTTTGTCGATTGAGACTTTTCTTCCGCGTGCAGATCTTGATCGTTGGATTCAGAATTATTAGAGGCACGTCGTGATAATGAGGGGCTGGTGTTTTCTCTCTCAATCTTTCTGTATTTCAATTGACTGGCTGGAACATCGTGTATTAGTTGAAACTCGTTTGCATCCGCTTTGACAAGAATCGTGTAACAAGTCTTTGCTGTGTTATCAGTCCGGCTGAGTAGTACTTCTCCTTCCCTAAGACTGGTTTTGTCTGGTGGTAACGATTTGATATAGACGGGACAATGTGTATCAAACGCTAGCTCGGTTGCGGCTTTCATCTGCCCTGATTCTCCATTGAGAGGCTCTACTTCATAAACAAGGTTGATAGGTGGGTTCATATCTAACCAAGCCTTTGACACCACGCCTCTCTCGAATGTCTCATCTTGCAGCTTCCACAAGACGCTGCAGCCAACAGGAAACACTAAACTCTCCTCTTGTTCTTTGGTAACTGAAACGAGATTCATTTCTGCCTTTTTTGGTNTAGGTGGGTTCATATCTAACCAAGCCTTTGACACCACGCCTCTCTCGAATGTCTCATCTTGCAGCTTCCACAAGACGCTGCAGCCAACAGGAAACACTAAACTCTCCTCTTGTTCTTTGGTAACTGAAACGAGATTCATTTCTGCCTTTTTTGGTGTCGCTGCCGCTTTCATATTTGAAGCGGCCACGGTTGGCGCCGCACTGTCTTGGCTTAGCAGGAGATTTTCTTGCTCTTCTTTAGTATCACTAAATAGGGATTCATCATCGGAATCATCATCATGCGACTTTGCCTGAGGTTGTTCTTTTGAAGGTTCGTGGTTCTCTGGCAAATTATCCGTTTCCAGGTTCTTCTCCTTACTTTCTTTTTCCCAGAGTAGTTTCTTCGCTTGCAATCTAGCAGCAACTAATGCCAGTGAACTCACTTCTTTCTTTTTGGCTAAGGTGTCAGCAGCATCAATAGTTAGCCCTTTTGAGTGGATCTCCTTTTCCCTTGCAAGTTCATATTCTTCTTGAGTGTTGAAGTTGACGGGCTTGATTATGTTGAAAGCCCTACAAAAAACATCAACAGCGTGAGCTGCATCAGCTCTTAGCACAAAATCACCCGCACTTCTTGACTTTCCGTTATAATGAAGCTGACCTTTGAAGCGAGTTCCATTCTTTTTCAATTTTGTGACTCCGAAATATTTCACCTCGTCTTCCGCACTATTATTCGGAATGGCCTCCTCTTCAGTAGATGAGACAGCGCGATTGTCATTTTCTGACGCAAGTTCTTGTTGCTGCTCCTCTGGCTTCTCTTTCTCGTCGCCGCCTACATCATCGGGTTGAACATTAGTCACTTTGGTCACGGCGTGAATATTTTGCGGAGGTTCAGCGCTTTCGTTGCTCTGACTACTTGCGTCACACCTAGCTATCCTGGCTTGTATGGTTGATGTGATTTCCGCCAAGTCTGGAGGGGAGAAACCTTGTCCCCTAAGGTCTATCTCCTTTGCCCTCGCATCTAGATACTCTTGCCGAGTATTGAAGTTGAATATTCTGTTGGTTATGTTGAAAGCCCTGCAAAATTCGTCCCTAGCATGAGCTGCGTCGACTGTGAGTGCGTATTGTCCCAATATCTTGACAGTGCCTTTGTACCCAATTTGGCTGCAAAAATTTTGCCCTGACCCTTTGGTAACTCCCGTATATTTCGGGATTTGATGCTCGCTAGACTTCGTTTTGTCTCCACTATCTAACTCATTCTTGTCCTCTTCTTCAATATGCGCGGGTTGTTCTGTAGAGGTTGATATAGCCGTCATATCATTGCGTGGCTGGCCACCAGTGCCCCCCAGCATTTCAACCAAGCTATTTTGATATGAGTCTAGGAAAGGGTTGTCAGTAGCAGGTAATCTCCTTCCCCATTTTTCCGCCATTTCATCGTTGAGATCGGAAATTGTTTTCTTGGGACTGTGCCCAATGTTACTGGGCGGTGTTGCTACATTCCTCTTCTTCCGTTCAGTCAAAACTGGCGTAAAAACGGACGGTGCTCTTTTCTTCCGGGAAACACTTCCTACGCCATTATCTGATCCAGCAAGTATGTTGCCGACATAAGTTTGGGCTTTCTCCAGAGATGCCTCAACTGAGTCAATCGATTCCAAACTTAGTCCCAATTTCTCCGCTTCCCGTCTTCTTGCTTGTGCATGGTCAGCCTCCGTTTCAAAGTTGGGATCATTTTTTTTAGAAACATTCAAAATAGCTGTAACTACGTCATATACTCTTGCAGCATCAGATTCTAAATCGTAGACCCCAACGCTTTTTTCTTTCCCGTTGTAAAAAATCCAAGTTGACCAACTTTTTTCCCTTCTCTGATTGTATCTTACTCCGTGGTAATTACTGCTTGTTTTCTTCGTGGCCTCTTCTTCTCTGTATGGTGAAATTGGGCGAGAGTTTTTCCGTTTCATTGTTATCAGAGGGAGGTCGTCACTACTACTCTGTGACGAATCATCGGAATCATCATTTTTCGGACTACTTTCTTCCCACTTGTTTCTTTTTTCTTGTATTTTCGCGGTGACTTCGGCCAATGTAGGTACATCCTGTGAACTCAATCCTCTTCTCCTTATCTCTTTTATCCTCGCATCTTTGTACTTGTCGGTAGAACTGAAGTTGAACCCTTTGTTTGCTATGTGCATGGCCCTACAAAACTCGTCTCTGGTAAAAGCCGCATCCGCTGCCAACACGAAGTCGCCGAGTGATTTGGTTTTATTGTTGTACCAAAAGATAGCTCTGTATTTGCCGTACATTTTAATAAAAGATGAGCCCATGTATTTTACCTGCCCTTCATCACCGCTGAATTGAGAATTGAGAGTAGATTCTTCCTCCTCATCATTTTCTTGATTCGACGCAAGGGACTCATCGTCAGACTCTTCATCTGCATTATCCCCCCTACTTTCGTCCCAACTTTCTTTTTTGTCTTGTATTCTTGCTCTAATATCTGCCAATGTACCCGCATCCTGCAAACTCAGCCCTCGTTCTTTGATCTCTTTCGCTCTAGCTGTGTAGTACTCCTCATCGGATTTGAAGTTGATTTTTTTACTAGATCCGTTCAGAAACCTACAGCATTCATCGTGCGCGTGAGCGGCATCCGCTTTCAACACATAAGTACCAGCGGAGGTCTCAGTTCCATCATTATAGAATCTAGCTCTGTACGAAGAGTAAGAAGAAGAAGAGTTGTCATTACGCGCTCCACTAACTCCATTATATTTCTTCTCATCGTCCCTAATCAGAGAATCATCAGCTGACTTATTTTCATCTGAATCACTACCAGTATCATCAAATATTTCATTAAAGTCAATCTTTTTGCTCTTCGTGTTACTCTTCTTCTTTTTGGATGGTTTGTTGTCTTCATCATCATCATTCTTTGACCTCTCCCTCTTTTTCTTCTTGTTCTTCTTTTTCTTTTTCGGCAGTGTTTCATCAGGTAAATTCAGATCTGATTCACGAACATTATCCCTCCCCATTCGTTTAATGGTACGCCTATCAGACTGTTTCATTGCCTCATATAGAGTTGCATAATTCCTCTCTGGACCATCAATAGATGATACCTCATACCACCCTATCTCACGTGCATACTGATCAGTCGAATTTTTATCCACCCTATTCCGCAATCCCTTCCAATGCTTTGGTTTGATCGTTGAGGTTAACTCATAATCACGTTTGGGACATACAAATACATCTAGTACTCTTTTTAATTTGTCCCCATCCGCGTAGTGAATATCGTATAATCGTATGGGACCGTAGTCGGAAGCACGGCTATTACCATACCGAGCAACTTCTTTCACGGCATGTACCGTCCCTTCATACCACGGTGCTCCTGCTGTATTCATCTCGTTCTTTTTGTTTAAATCCCACCATCCAGCCCAGACCTTATCTCCTTTTTCGAGTGAAGGCTTAAGGGCCGTTAGGGGGGTATCATTATTG
>JALLBI010000402.1:0-12156 GCA_036940125.1 Mediolabrus comicus
CATTGAGAGACATACAGAATCGATTTACAGTCATCGGTCCAATGGATGAAATGGATCGTGTTTTGTGTGTGACCTTTCTGCACTACACAGGCTGGCTTCCGCCCCAATGCGACTGTACTACGAAGACGACGACGACGACGACGACTACTACTGATGCTAAAATGCAGAGCAAGCATGAGACTAAAGAGTCTCATGGAGTAAAACATCACGCTACATCATATATTACCACATCGTACCAAGATATGTTGATAGATACGCTTACAGAGAAAGACGTGATGTTGTACGAGGGCGTGAAATTTCTATTTAAGGAACAGGTGAGAGTATTGGAGAGTAGGCTAAATGTGAAGATTTGTAATGAGTTCAGATTGTAGTTGTACTAGGTTGGGACATGGCAACAGCAAAGGGTTGTACTATCACTAGGTCTTTTTACTAGAGATAATTATGTAGTAAAATCTGTAGTATCTTTCCTGCCATATTATCCCAGTTCTGTCGTACTCCTCTTGGCCGCTACTCCATCCTGGTGCATCGGAATATAGAGAGACTGTGGGATGGACGTACCGCATCGATTGTGAAGCTGTCATTGAAGGCTAGAAGGAGGTTGATGAGGGGAGTGCATCAGTAGCAGGAGAGGACACCAGAAACCAGAACCTTCAAGAATGCCCATTATTTGTCTCTTGTGCTCAAAACGGGTATTATCCTCCTACTCCTCACCATACCGATCCTGCTGTCCGCCGCCACCGCCACACAGTATGTATATGACGAGCGAATGTACTATTGCGTGCAGTAGCATAGATTAACCATGGCAGCACCACTCCCAAAAGCAAAAGAAGCCGCTCAGTGCGTAAGAGAAATCGATTCCTTGCTGAAACGACTACACTCTGGATGCCGATTTATTCACTTCGAAGATGACATCAATAAACATGATATCTCAAACGTATTGCGAAATGCTGCTCAGCCTGATGAGGTACATTCTGAATTAGGTAGGGCTTTGGCGCACTCTTATATGAAATCGTTGTTTGATGACGATGAGGTCATAGAAAGAATACTTACTTCTCTCTGCTGTGGTGAGGATATTGACAACGGCAGTGGCAGCGGCAGCACCAATAACATCAAGCAGGATAGGGCAAATTATGCATCAACTGCAAATGCCTTCTTTTCACACCTAAAAGAGAACTTGCTTGCAAGCAACAAAAACTTGGGCAATATTTCGGAACATCAAATTCACAAGAAGTGGCTACAAATGTGTATTCGATGTGAAGAATTAGTATTCGCAAATAATACTGCTCATCATCATGATAATGGATTATCATATTATGCTCAAAATAATAATAATGGAGGTGGCAGATCGGTTCTAACTGCGTGCTTGAAACATTATGCATCTATCAGTTTTGGCAATTCCTTATCAACAAGTATTGGATGCTGTGATAGTGTGTACAAGTCGCTGCAGAAGTCTACTTCACGCAAACAATGGATACGCTTCATTTCTACTGCACTTGAATTGGCCATTACGAAATTGGGTGGAGATTCAGAAGAAGAAGAATCGAGTGCCATATTTCAGAATTATTATCCTTTATTTGAAGTGTGTGTCGTTCAAACGAAGAGGGGAAAAATACCACACAATGATGATGATCATGTAGCGTTCAATGAAGAGAAAAGACTCATCTTGAATGAATTGTTCAGGATTTGTACCATGGCCTTGCGCAAAGAAAGATCCTCTGTTTGCCTATTTACAATGAAAATTATCGAGGCCTTGTCAGCATCATTAGTTTCATACCTCAATCAGCTCGCTTGCACCTCTAGTAACTCTCGTGAAAGTGTTGAGGTGTTGGAATTGTCATACGACTGGCTACGCGGGTTAAGTGACTTGATCGTGTTCGCTTCATCAACTGATCACGATGAAGACAACACCAAATATTTGACCACTGCAATTGACACCATTATTGTCACCATCATCCCACAATTATCATCTTCTACAAGTATGTTTCCAGTCTCATATGAACTGACTTCAATTTATGCAACAATTGAATCTTCCATAAATTCTATTGAGCAATACAGCAGCTTTGGTACCGTCAACAGTGTTGCAGCCATGAGACTGGGTACAGTTGCATTGAGCTTGACAGGCGATGAAGAAGTAAATTCTCTATGTGACCTGCTGCTAAGCATATTTACGTGCTTGACCGATGAGGGTAATACGCCTGTTTATACCGATGTTTCATTTGTCGGTGGTATTCTATATTCCGTAGGTTGCATATTTTCTTCACGCCCAAGCTCACACAAAGCTGCTCTAATGTTGAGACAAGTTGGAGAGAAACTTATACAAAGGACACCAACAATTTTAGACATGTCAGTTTCCTCCTCCTTCTCTTCAGCGGGAGACAAGAAGAATGGAATCAGCTTTCATTTGTTTGATCTACTTGCAGAAGTGAAGCCTTTAACGACACACTATCAACAGCTGATTGATGTGATATCGGAATCTATCTCCGATACGAATCAAACAACGAAATTGCATTCATGGCGGCGTCGGCCACTTGCGTTGGAAGATCAGTACTCAGGACTATTGCTCGGCCTATCCCTTCTTCACATCTCCGTCATGTCTCCAAGTCTTTCTGAGTATAGCTTCAGTCGGGCACTTAAATTTCTAGGTTCATTCCTTGAATGCTATCCGAGCGCAGCATCGAGNCCACTTGCGTTGGAAGATCAGTACTCAGGACTATTGCTCGGCCTATCCCTTCTTCACATGTCCGTCATGTCTCCAAGTCTTTCTGAGTATAGCTTCAGTCGGACACTTAAATTTCTAGGTTCATTCCTTGAATGCTATCCGAGCGCAGCATCGAGAGTAGTCCCATCTCTCTTGGGCACAATAAAAATGAGCAGTCACCCACAGGTTTTGTCGAATTCGCTGAAATTCGTTGCCTCAAAGTCTATAGTGTCTGATCCGCACGGTGCTCATCTCGCATGGACATATTTGTTACCATTGACAACCGATGGAGTCCCGGCAACTACCCGGGCTACTATCATTCGTGTTCTGCCTCATATGTGTTTGAATAATAAGCGACTATTTAGGCGTATTAGGGATGTTATTGGGAGATCAATTATTTCCACTGATCCGATGGTTCGGATCGCAGCAACGGCTACCCTTGCGGATATGGCTAAATTGGACCTTCTTCGTGACGTTGAAGGTATTGTTAGCTGGATACAAGGACGACTTTTAGACGATGAATCTGCGGTTACATATTTTGCTCTAATGACGCTACGGTATTTAGTTGAGAATGAAGAGTTGGACTTCGATCTAGTTGTTCGAGTCTTGGAGAAAAGATTAGGAGTCGTCTTTGATGCTATAGATGAATTCTTGAAATGGGACACATTGGTTTTGGAGAGTTTTGTTGAGCTCTTAGGTGAGGGTGGACTGGAGGAGGAAGAGAATGACGAATCCGAGGACGAGGAGACGGATGAAGGAGGAGGGCCCGAACCAACAGCAAAGACAGTCAAGGCTGTGTCACTGTTGATCGAGCTTGCTCTACAAATCAAGAATCTAGATGAACGTTTTGATTTGGCAACCAAGACTAGGCTTTTGAACAAAATCTATCAGAGTCTGACAAAGTATTCGGCTCTACTCTTAGGGCTTGACCCAGAGTCAATTCGCAGTTGTGCAGATTCATCATCTATTCCTGAAGATTTGATTGAGGATTGGGAAAGATATAATCAGTTTAAGACGTTGATTCAAGGCGGATTAGATGTGATACGTCAACTACAAAATGATGAGACGAAAGAGGATGCCATCAACGCCATCAAGGTAGATTTCAACAATAGCCTAGTCGCCATGTTGCAACTGCTGATCAAATTTGAAGACGAAGCATTTGGGTCATTTCTGCTCCGAAAAGGTAGTTCATCGTCAAAAGGAAAGAATGAAGGGGTTCAACAACAACATCGTATCTCCAAGTCGGTTCTTTCGGTATTGCCTGAGATATCAGCTATAAAGAGCATATTTGAAAGTGATGAAAGTGCATCCGCTCGTGCGGCAGCATATCTTTATGCTTTAGCGGCTGAGGATGACAATTTGGATACCTCGACTCTGTTGGCAGAAATGACTGAGTGCATCGCTTACTTTTCACCCCCTGCTGATGATCCTCCTGCATATGTAGTACAAATCTTTTCGATATTGAATGCTATGGCTGCTATATTCCGATCAGTACAAAATGCTGAAGAGAATGTCCGAGTAAAGATGTTCAACACCGCTATTGACAAAATTGAGGAATGGGCAACCGAATTTACAGAGTATGGTTACGTTGCTTTATCAGCATTAGCACTGTCAGCTGATGACGACCCTCAGTTCTATTCAGGGATTACTCGTGTTCTAGACACAATTCTGGATAGCGTTGAAATGTTTGAGACCGTAGACATCAAGCTTTTGTGTGTCTGTATGGTCGCCACACGATTGAGCCGCACAACGGATGCTCGTGTTGTTGAATTAATGGACTCTGTTGATAAGTCTCTCGAACGCCATGACGGGAAGTCCTGTGTAGGTGGCTATATTGGCTTGGCAATATTTGTCCAGAACATGTCGAATAGAATGAGATTGACAGGTTCAGATGCATCCGAAGTGTGGTGCCGAGAACAGGCCCTCCGCTGTATTAGTGTTCTCGTGAAAGGGCTTAATAACAGCATACAGACGCAAGATAATTCTATTCTGGACCTGGTAACAATCCAAATGGGCAAGTCAACGGACGGTTTAACACTGCCTTCAAACCCGAAGATTAATGATGGTGCAGGTCAAAAGTTGAGAGGTGTCATCATCGGGCTTTCTCACTGCTTTTCCACACTAGCTATTGTGAACACTGATTTGCTCAAAGCAGTCGTTACAGTGATTGACAAGCTACCCTGGGGTTCAGGGAAGGGCTTCGCGACGAATTCAGCATATAAGGCGTTAATTGACACTGGCGCATATAGTCAGGATGACCTAGCAGATGCTATTACCACAACATCGGCGGAAATAGAAGAGTTTGATAGCGATTGTCTTGAACTTTCAGACGCGTTGTTTTCATTAGTGTCACTTTCTCAGATCTCTTCTGGTAAAGTCAAGGAAGAGTCAGACTTAATCAAGGAGACAATGGAAAGAATCCAAAGCTCTACATCACGGATGAGTAGGAAGGGCAAAACTACGGCAATGTTAATATGCTGCGCTTCTATCGGCGAAGTACCTGGCGTTACATCTTTTGTGCCTAATATTCATGCAGATGTCAAGAAAGGACAAGTTGCAAATGTGGTGAAAACGCTGGAAGATACCTTGCTAAATGGCGAGTTGGAGAGTACACACGCATCAGCCCTCGCTCTCGGTGTATTGTGTTCAATGAGGAATGCATCTCAAATTGCCCAGCGCCCAAAACACGACAAAAAGAGTGAACGCAAAGATGTTGATGTGAACTCAATCATCCAAGGAAAGGATGGTAGCGTCATGGAGTTTGTATTGCAGCAAGTTGGAAAGGCACACTCAGTCATTGTATCACCTGAAAGTGAAGCTACAGTCCAAAAATCTGCATCAGAAAAACTCTCTATTCTATTCGAAGCATTAGAAGCGGTAGCAATTCCGGGTAGTTTTAGCAGGGTGATTGAAACAACATTATACTCTACTTCTGCAACCGATGCCACGAAACTCTCCGATTCGTCACTCAGGTTGCTCTTCAGCCAAATTGAATGTGGCAGAAGACGCATCGGGTTTGATGGACGTGGATTTCTTGATTTGACTACAAGACTTACCAAGCTGACCTCAGAAGATCTTAACAAATTGATTGGTGCATCAGGAACACAACTGTTGATGACAGCCATACCAGATCTATTATTTCAACTCCCTACGAGTGCTGGTGAGGAAGTTGCGAAGTGTTTGTGGTATATCTGTCAAGATTTATCAAATCATGAAATGATAATGACAGAATTTTTCAATGGTATGAAGATAATCTTTGCCTCGGCTGGAAAGGAAACAAAGGACAAGTCGAAGCTATCAACATCACCAGCCTTGTTAAGAGCTCTTCAGAACTTAGTTGCAAGTGGTCTTTTTGCTGAGTTCTGCGACGTTGCTTCCCAGTCATCAAGAAAATATACATCTTCATCGTCGTCACCATCACCTTTGTCGTCATCTTACTCAACAAGTATATCAGCGTATCTTGAATGCCTCACTACCATCTCAGCATCTACTACTTCCGATGGTTCCATAGGCTATATACAATCAGAGCTGTCATTCGAGAACATTCTAGTCATGACATCATGCGCATCACTGTCTTCAAAGCAAACGAAGCGTGTAGAAACTTGGATAGCACGACAAGATGTACGCGACAATGACTCCTCTGCCCAACTTCGAATGCTACTACTATCTTCTCTCTCAGTTGCACCTCATTCACGTAATGATATCGAAATGAAAGAATCTATTGTCAACCTTTTTGATATTATGTTAGTGATATCAGGGACTCACAACACAGTATGCATGGAACTCATTGCAGCCAAGGTTGCTTATTGGTGGGATTCATCGAATAATATGAATGCCATATCCTCTATACTACACCCAATTCATAGAGTCTCGACAATGTCATCCTTCTTTGTATCCAACAATTTATGTTCCGACGTCCAAATGCTCTCAAACAAGGAGTTGACTTCATTATTTGACTTATTTGTATCCGACCTACCAACAAAGCTTGCATTGTTATGTCAAATGTGGAAGATATCAGATGATATTTCCAATCGTGCAAAACGGCTATTGAAGGATGCAAGCGGCAATAACAAGATGTGCTTAGAGAAAATCATCCATCTGTTGGAAGGTGGAAAAGTATAAAAAGAAATGATAGGACTTTTGTTTGACTGGCTATAATTTTTTACTTTAATTACTCATAGTAAAGGAGAAAGTAAGTTTCGGCTCATCAATACACCTCTATTGCGATAGCAACGCAACCATGACTATCCATTGTTTCATAGCTCATAATTCATCCTCGATATATGTGTGTCAAGCCTTATTATGCAGTAGAATCTCCTTTTGATGTCCACAGCCTTCCTACACACCATATGGTTGCGGAGAGTCGACCTCTACAGCTCATAGCTCCTGCTTCGGCTCATCAATACACCTCTATGGCGATAGCAACGCAACCATTACTTTATTCACTGAAGACCATCGTAGGTTTGCTAATACTATAAAATGACGTCTTCTCTCTTCTGCGTAATGGGAAGAGGATTGGAAAGACTCTGTTGCATGGTAACATCAAGAAGAGAAACATCAATCAAGGCCGCAGCTGTGGCTCTTAGTGCTCAATGCTCAAAGAATTTATATATACATATATATTGATATCTAAGTATAGTAAATTATCCAAGAATTTACATCTAAAAATAATAAGAGTTTGATTGCTGCCCCTCCTCATTGTGATCAATGATCGACGTCGACGTCATCTCCCCAGATAAATTTTTCCAATGCTTTCGTGGCATTAGACGTAACGTGATCTTGCAATTGATGCAATTTTTGATGATTGTTTTTGATATCTGAAAGAATTGTCGGATCTTTTTTGACATCAGCATACTGTGTGAAGAGCTCGACACCAATATTGAAAGCCATCAATTTTGCCTTTGCAAGCGTAAGATTGGTGGATTTCTCTTTCTGGGTCTGTGCCCTTTGTTTCTGCAACTCATTTCTCCTTTCTTGGAGGTCCCTTTCGCGTTGCAACTTTTCTAGACGTCTTTGGACTCTCGCTTCTTTGTAACGAGCCTTTATGGCATGGCAGGCTTGTTCATGCTTGGCCTTTTCGAGTCGCAAGTCCTCTTCTTCCTCCTCAGTGAGAGTGGCCATATCTTTTTGAAGGGCAGCGCCATTAGCTTCAAGCGTACCATCAATTTCCTTGATGCCATCGGTTGATACTTTTTCTTCGGCATTGTAGATCTGCTCTTGTTCTTCAAGCTTTGCTCGGGTTGTCTTGAGACCTGGGTGACTGCGTTCTAATTTCAACATCTGTGCGCACATATCCAACGAAATGGAAGGGTCTTTATTGCAATCTTCCGACTTCTCGGAGAATGCTTTTTTATTCAGTAAAAGTACGTCAGTGATTTCGGGGACAAAAATTTGGTTGTCCAAATTCTCTTTCACAGCATCAGACTTGGACTCGAAGGAGAGTTGGCTAAGACTTCCGATGGAAGAGAGATCGAGGGACGAACCTTGCTTACTGTTGCCATAAACGGAGGGTGGTGCTTGGCGGTTCACATGATTCTCGCTTCCAAGATCCCAACCTTGATGAGAGGAGTGGTATGATCCTCCCCTCCTTGGAGTGCCAGCAAATGAGTTATAACTATGAACAGGAGCAGGAGGGGGGAGGAAGGGAAAGCCACCACCACCACGCAAGGGAGTTCCAGGATGGCTACGACTCATTGGAATTCCTCCAGGACGGTTCCGCAAGGGCGTGGCAAAGTGGTTCATGTAGGAAGCTGGGACTGGTAATTGAAAATGAATCATGTGCAACGTTAGTATTATTCTATATTGGCAAAAAGGAACAATGACATGATACATAATTATTCTTCAGTCTCACCTTCACCTTCACCACCACCACCACCACCACCCGCCCCCCTGCGTGATGGTGTTGCTGGCTGAGCAGCTGGTTTGGATTGAACTCTCACCACTTCACGAATCCGTTTCCCAATGTCACCGGCACCCTTATACAATTTGTCATTACCAAGCCCTAGCATTTGTGTGCGGCACTGATTGTTACCAAAGAAAGTGTCGATGGTGTGATGGCCCAATCGATGGGCTAGATCTTGAAGGAAGATTCTGATGGCTGGATTATCAGGATATCGGCTTATGAAAAAATTTACATAGTTCTGCCCGAACTGGCCGGGGGCATAGGAGTTATCCAATCCCCGAAAGTTGTAAACTGCTTCATGGAAATCGTCACCTAAAAGACGAATAAGAGATGACAATACTCCAACGAAATCGAAACAACCCCCCTCTCCACCATTTTCAACTATCTGCACTAACATATTCATTAGGCTGTCCGCGTCCATGCCTTGATCGGCCATCTTTCTTAGGAGGTTATAAGTAATTAGGTACAGATCTTATCTTCCGTCTTTGGTCTTTGGTCTTTGTCTTTGGCGTGTTGGAGTTTAGAGCTGTTGATTTTTGCTGATTTTTGAGCGTTTTTTTTTGGTCACGCGTTGGTCACGCGTTGGTCACCGTTTCGTCACGCGTTCATCTTACTTCTAGTGAATATTAAGAGAACTGTCAAACGCGTGACTGATGAAGATCCACTGAGCTCCACGCTACCAGAGATTGCAATAATTGGAGATGAATGCCGATGTAGAGATGGTACCATCACACCATAACATACTGTCTAGACCAGTTTTTAGCGCTGAATCCAATGGTGCCATCGGCGGTTCGATATTTGTAGCGTCAACAGACTTTTCGGCGGTTGCAACAAAGAGAGCGAGTTGCTTTTATCTCAATGAGTTGCTCTCCTCGCTCTGACTACGATAGATGTAACAAAGAGACAACCATTATTTTATCCAACGAAACCAACAGCAAAAACAGGCGCTCTAATTCAAGGTGCTAGGGTGGTAATATTGTGTATGGATACTCCGACGGCGAAGTTGTTATTCCTTGTGAGGCAACTCATGTCATCGTCATCGTGGACTTTGTGCTAATTGCTTTCAGTCATCATTTTGAAAACATCGTTGAAGCCAACTGCCATGAGTACGTGGAAAGGATTGAAGAATGGGCGGTGAGGTGGCTACCATTGCCGATATAGTGTGGGAGATCCCGGGGAAAGTGCACAAGCAATAAGACGATGGATTAGATCAGTATTGAAACCTTATTTAGTGCATACTATCGGATAGGACTTTGGGGGGGTGGCGCAGCAAGCAAAATGCAACAGATTGGCAGCATAATATTCCCAGAGAGACTGTAGATGTGTGTACACTTGCATTGTCCACCTGATCGTCGCGTATTCGATAACGATATTGTGACTGCACTCGAGCTATTGCAGTACCAAATAATGATGTTGTGATGAATAAAATCCTTCGCAATGAAGGACGAGGAGAAAGAGATGGGGAATGGGGAGTGAACCATCAATTTGAACAAGTTCTTGCAATTCTCTTGCAGTTCAAGCACAAAACTTTTAGATCCAAGGTAAAGTAGGTGTAACTACTTCTAGAGTTGCGCAGTACCTCCGACACATCATCTTATCTCGATGGCTCTCGATGGTAGCGATATTGCAGCGTAGCACGAGCGTGGGATTCAAGCAATCTCCGTAATTATATCAGACGCATGCCTGTACTCAACACAACCCACTTTATGAAGTAAATCACTCCTCAATAAATCCACCTTGTACAAGACCATTCCTCGCAACGCATGCAATCCATTTAAACCGTGATGGTCCCAATAATTGTCCACCATACCATCTAGAAACGACAACTAATACATTCTCTGCGGAACTTAATTCTAATAATGATGCTAGTTTGGCACCTGATCCTTTCTCTCCATCATCATCATTATCTTTTACTAGTAGTGTTGACTTCTTTTTCTGCTCATTCTCATTGTCATTATTGTCATCATCATTGTTTTCTTCAGCAGCATTAAATCGATATGCAAACATGTTATGTGTAGCCTTACCAACCTTCTTATCATTAAACAACAATTCTGCCAATGCCCACTGAACATGTTCTATACATGTTACCGAACATACATGAGCTATCATATTTTCAGATGGGCCCGACTTGGGTGGGTGGAATGGTGGTGTATGTATAATTGTACGACGATATTTTGGATTGTTTATTATTGAGGTTGGAAAGTGTCGTATTGGTTGATTATATCGTGTTGTTGGCGGTATGAATGTTTGTATATCATTATCATCAGTCCTTGCATCTGTTGTAGAGTCTTCTGTTGAGCAGTACAACTCATCTGCTCCTCCATCCACCTCCTGATCATCCTCTTCCTGCATCAACAAACAAATCTCCTCACGACATCGTTCACCCCATAATATACCCACATCCATATCCACCTCCCACATCATTTGTAATTCATTTAATAAATCATTTTTCAACTCTGGTTTCATAATAACATTGTGTAGTATGGGTACCGGACATTCGGCTCCATCACATGGATATGTGTTGGGTAGACGTATTTCAAGTGTTGGAAGTAGTCCATGATGATGATGATATCCGTTGTTGCCAAGTTTGATAAACCATGGTCCTTCTATACTTATCTTATTTCTTGCAGAGTTTTCATCATCATCATCATTGCTGCTATTACTGTTTTTGATGGTATTAGAGGATGATGATGATGGTATTATTAGAGATGCTTGAAAATCATCATCGTAGTATGCAGAAAGAGCGGCTATCTCTTCATTTCTTCGGATAATGGCTTCTTCTGACAACATTCTGTTCAACTGATGACATCCACCATTNGGCTATCTCTTCATTTCTTCGGATAATGGCTTCTTCTGACAACATTCTGTTCAACTGTTGACATCCACCATTTCTCTTTGAGGTTACCATTAGCATTGATGAGCTGCGAGCTGGTTGAAAAGCTCTCTCTCTTTCACAACGAGGAGGGGGAGCAGTAGCCAGCCTGCGTAGGAATTACTATTGAAAAAGAGTTAGATGAGTGTTTGGATTGCATGATTCATTTCATTTGTTGAAAGAAGAACTGTGGCTGTGTGGCTCGGCTGTGGGGCTTCCATTGACCAATTATTCAGGTCCATCACAACCGGCGGCGTTGTGTATATTATATTATATCCACAACACATCATCATGATGCCAAGCAAAGCAGATATTGTAACGATCTCCTACGACGCCTTAGTAGCTGCATGTAACAATGCCGATTATGATACTGTTGACAATCTTATTGAACAAGCCTATGGATCATCATCCTCATCATCATCACTTGGAATCATTGCAATAACCAATGTACCAAATCTCACTCAACTTCGTTCCAAATTACTCCCATTGGCATACCAGTTAGCTACACAACTAACATCATCTCAACTAGATGAGATTACAGCACCACAATCACAATATCAGGTAGGATGGAGTCATGGACGTGAAAAGTTAGAGGGGAATAAATTAGATTATAGTAAGGGGAGTTATTATGCCAATCCTTTAACGGATGATTTGGTAGAGAGTATGTTGGAACGACGTCGCTAT
>JALLBI010000403.1:0-11699 GCA_036940125.1 Mediolabrus comicus
TGTTGAGGTGCGGTGCTGTGCGCCTGAGAGTTGTTTTCTTACCACGGTATTGGGAAGAAGCTCAAACTTACAGAACCAAATAGTCTTTCATTCTTCTTGATAAGATCACCTATTTCTTCGTCCGTGCTCTTCCCTTCATTTAGAAATGAAGAATCCGACTCGGCATCTGAATCTGAGGCAAACATCGCGATTCTATCTTCTTCAGTCTTTTGTATTGCTACCATTTCCTCATTGATTGCTTCAAAGATATCTTTCCGATCGTTTTTGGATACTTGCAAAGGTCTAAACAGAGGGTATTCCTGAGGAGCAGGTAAGATGAGTGACATTCTTTGTTGCTCGCCTTGAGGAGCGGGCGAGACTCCTTTTGCTAAATTCGCTTCGATACGTTTCAATTGTTCATGGTAGAATGTAAGGGCGTGACAATACATATCACCTACTGAGATCTTACAAACTGCAAGTGCTTTCGCTTTGGTGGTAGTCTTGAGCATTTTATAATTCCTATGGAGATAACAATTTAAGAGGATCAGAAGATAGCCAAAAAGAGTAGGGTACTATATGATGCGACTACGCGCTACTTACCAGAAATTGATCGACACAATGTCATCTAGCTGCAAATCCGAAGAACGCAATTCAATAGTTTCTTCGTATGTCACCGCATAGTGTGAGAGGATAAGGTTGCCGGGATGATCTGAGAGTAATTTAGGATGGATCGGATTCGATAGATGGTGAAACTTGTCTTTTTCGCGCTTGATGCTCACTACTTTTGATGGAGGGTTCAGCCTTCGTTTCTCGGCAGCTGAGAGAAGTGGCAGGAACAGGTTAGTGGAATGACAACAAAATACGCAACAAACGCAGCATCTTTCATGCAAAAAACCTACTTCGGATCCTTCGACGTTCCCTCTTGGTAATATCATCCTCATCATTATGATCGCTCAAATCTTTGTCATCATTTATGATGCGCTTTCGGACCTTCTGGTACCTAACAGTGTGGATTCTAATACCGATCCCTTTCAGGTATGGAAGACCATTTATTGACATTGGCATGCCCCATGGTACAATTCTACGGGAGTCGGAGTGTTAGTGGTGGGTGAAATATGCACAGTATTGCTTCAAATATAGACATCGAATGAGTAAAACTTACCTCCTCGGACGACATCGCGCTTCGATGTAACCCAAATTTAACAAAGTTGTCGTCTGCCCAATACCAGTGCTTGTTTTTGCGATGAAGCCAAGAGACCCAATAAATGGACATGCCACCAGACCGATGACTCCTGTGCTCACACCCTTCGCAACCCCAGTGATCGTTCCTGTTTGCATCCCGCGGTACGGATTGCCTATCAAGCCAGCAATTCCATGTGCAACCGTTTTGGCAAGATATTCTGTTCCTTGAACAATGCCATCCAACGCCTGCTCTGGATTGCGGCCATTCGACGTAGCACTCTTCGGTTTCAATTGATCTGATGTCAAATTAGTTGTTAACAACGCGGTAGCTGTATCAGCTGCAGAGCCAGTGGCTCGTCCGAAGGCAAAGAAGGTACCACCTACAACATTTTGGAACAACGAGGCAACTCCTTTGCCAACTCCGTCTTTTCCGCCGGTTGCAATTTCATTGGCTGAAAGCAATGCGAAGGTAAGGAATATATGTCGCGAAGAGAATTGAAGTACACCTATGTGATGTGAACTTACCTGTTTTTACCACAAGGTCCGTCGCTCCTGTTTTCCACTGATGCAGAAGAAGTGACGGATCTCCCAAAAGATGCATAGAAAATACAACTTTGTAACATTGCTTGATTGTCCGCATCCAATAATAGTCAAACACATCTTGCGCAAGTTCTATTATATCTGAATAAGTGTCAACGTAGTGAACGCTGGAATATGTGTATGTTGGGGCTACATGAGCGAAATTTGCTCCAACATTGATCAGCCAACCCATTACTCCCGAAACCCATTCTACATTCATCCGTGAGAGAGTGACGTTAGAAACTATGAAATGTTTGGTGAATACAAAGACCATTGACAATACGTACCTGAATTCGTCGATTGAGAAATAGTGGTTAGTGTCAGGGATGATGACGTGTTATCTAAATTCGCTTCGTCATCGAAGTCTTCATCGTCGGACTTTATGTTGATCTCGAGTTCTACCTCAACAGGATAAATGTAGAATTGCTCTATATAAGTCAAGCAGAAATCCATTGAGCCACGTGTTTGATATTCAAGATTCTCGTTCACATGAATTATTCCCTCGCTCTTGATGCCCTTTTTATACTTCGATACAGAATCAAAAATTAGACTCAGCACCCGAAGAATGTAATCGACATCTACACGCAATTTCGTCGGACAAAGTTGCACTTCTAGATTTGGTACCCATACCATCTTGTTCTGTGTCGATGAAAAGTTGAAAACGAGCGTGTTACGTCCACTGTATCCTATACTGCTGAAAATATGTGACAACAAGTTCTACGCAACACTTACCTGTGGAATATATGAACATTTCATCTCCAACAATGGAATGGGTCTTTCTTCTTTCAGCTTCCAATAGCATTCGCGTGTTTTGACACTTTTTGGGATAATTGCCATGCTGGAGGTATCATCTATCTCTGCCTTGCGGCGGTCAACTCCCATTGGTAAAGGTTGTATTATGATGGGGTACCTTGCATTGGGATGCATCGCATCAATCTGAAAGTGTCTTACTCTTCCTATTAGTTCGATCGATCCGTGCGGCTTGCAAATTTGTACATCCCGTGTGACAATACCCATCAATTCGGTTGGATAGTTGTCGTTGAAATATATCCCAATTCCTTCGATGTTGATGTCAATTACAGCGCCTTCAAAGTCTCCACCTCTTCTCAACAGGCCTGCTTCGATTTGATTTGCAAGCCAGTCTGAATCGTTAAAAGATATTACTTTCGTTCCTGTTGAAATGCGAGTGTGAACGGTAAGAGATTCACCACTTTTATTGAGGTTCGACATCCAATCATCTAACTTTGAACAAGGTAAATCTTTCTGCTTGCCAATCTTCTGAAAGTTGTACTTTCTCGCTAGTCGTGACTGTAGCAACTGTCGCTCGGCCTTTCCTCTCGTTTTCGACGATCCATTGGTGGAAATACCATTCCTCATTGAACGAAGCAAGGCATCCTCCGGTTCTTCGTTATCAGAGTCATCGTCACTATCGACTGTACTGGCTGTACTTTTTGAGTCAAAATCAGACGTCTTTCCACCTCGATCCATATCACTTGCACTCTGGCGACCTGGAATAACAGCAACCCGTAGTCTCTTTTTCCCTAGTGGCGAGTCCCATGTGTATCCACAGGAGTGCATGGGAGGAAGTTCAAACACGTCGGCCTCCCCGTCGTCCTGAACAAGTTGGAGATAATGTGTCTGGCTGCGATTTTCTATTCGATAGGGAGGTGTATCAGCATGAGAAATGCTCGTCAAAATAGAGCCTGCTTTTGACCAGTGAACCTTGGCCTCGAGTATCCCACACATGGTATCATTAACTCCATCGTGCTCCCCAAAAAAATGCGAATTCATAACATTGAGGGGAATCATGTGCCACTTGCACTTGAAAGTTGCTCCGAATCTTCTTGCATTCACACGGAATGCTACCCATCTGTACGAAATATCTGACTCAGAGTAGAAGCTTTGAAAGCTGTATATTATAGTCGATTCTCCTGGAGAGAGAGTGAGTAGTTTCTTTTCTTCAGTCTCGCTTATATCATCACTCAAATATGTCGCCATCTTCCTTGCATCACGAGGGCCGCCAACAAATGGCAAAATGCTTATTGATATGTGAAGAGTATTTTTTACTGGGCGGGTATAAATATGAAATAACATGATGAGGTGAAAAAACGTGAAGAAGCAAGCTTTTTCAAGTATGAATGTTACGTCCTTACCGATGAATCTTGGAGTGAGCTTGATTAAATTTGAACGATGAAACGTTCCAGCTAGGGACTCGACTCTAGCCTCTAAAACAAAGCAATCGCAGTGAACTTCTCCAATAGTTCCGGCAGCAACCAAATTGATCGGTTGGCGTGGCCAGTCTGTGACGTCTAAGATGCCATTTCTCTTCAGCACAAGTTTTCCGTTGATTTCTTCATCCCACCAATTCTTCATTACTTCTTCACTAGGACATTCTAATGGAACAACCGATAAATGCCGCGATCCTTGATCCAATGTGGCATTGGTTTCTTCTGATTTACTGCAGTGCATACATACAGGCAAACCGCCTGCCCCACTGTCCAAGTAGCGCTTGTCATTCGCCCCGGATACACTGTATTCTAACTTCATGCCAGTCTTGTTTATTACCCAATAAGGCGAATAAAATGTGCAAAATGGCATTTTACTGTCTCTGTCCAGTGATACATCAACTAAACAATCACAATTGTCGCCTAAATCAAGTATCAGTTTTGGAAGAGATCTTGACCCCTTTCTATTCATGCCGGATTGAAGTTTTTGGAGGTCCATTTGGACTGGATTAGTCCAAATGAGGCTTGGTGCTGCCCCGAAGTTCTCAAGGTGCTGTGACACTTGTATGAACAAGGGCTGTGACAGTTTAATTCCGCTCAATCGCAGTGTTTGACCCACCTTTACTACGCCTTCATAATAGTAATCACTGTTGTCAATTGTTGAAAGATGATATAGATCTCCATTGATCCCCGCGTTGTTTATGCTTGGTGTCATCTCTGATTCATCATCGCTACTTGACAATTCATTTGTGTCTTCGGGATCAACGAAAAGTGCTGCTGCAGCGCCGTCCCAATCATCATCTTCATCATTGATAGCGTATTGCCATGCCCGAACCGTAATAGGAAAAGGGAGAGTGTTCATGCACAGAAAGAACGGGACTACGAGGATTGTTACATCCCATGCAGTCCGTCGCAGTATATTCCTTTTTGGATCCCCAGAAAAAGCTCTCAAACTGCGCTTCCCAGCATTTTGAACATTGAGACGTTCTTTTTGAATAACGACTCCACTCATCGTATGGTAGCGAGAGACGTCACGAATATTCATTGGATTGAAGAGGAAATCTCGTGTAAAGAGCAGTGGAGATCGCCAGGCATTCCTGGCTTTTCCTGACATATCTTGTATCAAAATGGCATGGAAGCGGGTAGACGTCAGTACCGACAAAGGTAAGGCAACCACATCCCCTTCCCCATTGCACGTAGCTTCGAACACAATCGGCGCGCCCTCAACAGCTCTGTTTAAAGCAGTCATCAGATACTTTTTAGTTAAATCAATCGACTTTTTGTTGCGTTTCTGCAGTCCTTGCTTGCTAAATTGGCCAGCCGATTTACCCAGGCGAACAATTCTAATTTTTACAGGGACTTCACTTCGAATCACTACGTTCGATCGCACATACAAAGTGATTGTGTCGAGGCTACTAGACTTTGGTACAACAGTCAAATAAGGCTGAAATCCTGAGACGCCTCTAGAATTTCTTCGCCTAGATGAACTGCCATAGAGTCCCTTTCGCATCTTCAGCTTAAACATCAGTGTCTGATACGGATCGACGGCCACATTCTCGAGTAGCCTGAATCCTGATAAATACATTGAAAGGTTTCCGCACAATACGGGCTTCTTCTTTTGTGAATTGCGTATCGCATGTTTGTCATTCATAAATATCGCGCCTGCATTCCCGTTGCGAATTGGTTGGAATGAATTTACCACTACTTGAAAGCTGGCCTCGTTCATCACAGAATATCTAGACCGCTGCTTATCAAAATTGCTCTTCGACGTGACTTTGAGCTGCATCCCACTGTCATTATAGATTTGAATCTCTTCAACACCAGTAAAATAACACCTGGAAGTTATTGTCCTAAACCAGCTTTTGACATCATCAAATGAAATTAAACCCTCAATATCTGAACCAATCGCCATATCAATGAAGTTTCCCAACAACTGCCTTTTCTCGTCTGAAGACATTCCCTGAAACTCCTGCTGCCAGTGAGCATCTGTTGCATTGCACAACACATCTAATACACTATCACGGTCTAAACGACCGTTCTGAAGGGCCGGATTTGCGTCCCAAAAGTTTTGAATGAAAGTGGCATCTCGCTGGTACAGAAATGTACGGTGACTTTCTGGGTCTGTTTGGCTAATAATTTGTGTAATAACAGAACCCGTCTCAAAGAGTGAAGGAGATGTGTTGATACTGAAGAATCGCGGGCAGTCAACCTTAACGGACCAAGTCTTAGGTGATGCAGCTATTTTTATAAACGGAGGAGGGGAGGGCAAGAAGCAAATGAGTCGAAATCAAATGAGTCGGCTGTTTCTCAGTGTTGAATAAAATAAGCAAGTCAAGATTTTTCGTACCTTTGGATATCTGAGGATGTAATGAAGGGTCTTGCACGAAGGCATGATACGTCACTCGTCCAAAATATGGGTATGGCTCTAAAAAGCACTCCATATGACTATGTTTTGTGTTGAGATACTTTGCGCTCATTGTTCCTTGAAACTGAAGAACGTTGTTGCCATAAGACTCAGGATGGTCGTCATCGCCTAATTCTCTTGTTTCGACAAATGTGCCATCACCGAACAACAGGGCGGACGTATTGAGACTCATATTAGTTAGGCTTGTCTCCAAGAGTGGTTTAGCGAATTCATGTGAACTGCCGAATTTCACCGATGCGCTCTTGACCGTGGCGGTTAATGACAAGGCGTATTCACATGTACTCTTCGGGGGTGCGTTGTTTTGTGTCTCTTCAATCGACTCCTTTGCCATACGGGAAACATGATCAACAAGAAGATGAATGACTCCTGATCTGTAGAGTGTATATGTATTGTTGTCAAGCAACCACTGTGTAGTTGTCTTTTCAGATCCGCCAGAATGCAGTTCTGGTTGAACAATGGACTTCCAACAAAATCTTGCAAATTCATAATTACTTTGAAGGATGGTGGGCATTATATAACATGGTGAGAAAGGCAAAACCGTATTAGAAAAACAAATCAAATATCAAGTTAAGCTCACCACAAGGATCGAACGAGTCTCCGCTGCACTGCAGACATATCCTGTCCTTTCATTGAACTACGTGAGCACCCCGTTTCTTTGGTATAAAAATCCCAAAAGACATCAACACCACGGCCTTGTAGCCATAGCGATGGCGAAGGGAATGAGAAATCACCACTTTCAATGTCCATTTCACCTATTATTTCATTGACTTTGTGCATCGAAGCGTACTCTCTTAGATCTTCAAAGTAGATGAGTTGTCGCAGCTTCGAACTAGAAAGGAACTGATCGGATGTAGCAAAATTGTCATCGATGATTCTGCTCTTAGAAACTGGATTGTTGTCGTCGATGTTCCCCACCAACATTTCCAGTGCATCGTCCAAATCTTGCAACGTAACTTCTTTTGATCGACTGCGATCAACCATAGATACAAGATACTTAGTTTCCCTCTGTCGTTCATCCTCTGTAAGTGTAAACCCCCCACGCGCTTCATTCCAAAGCATGACAACTAATTGGTCAAATTCTTCGCCAGATATAATACCGGAGTTATCCGTGTCTATTTCTGAGAATATTCGCTTCATAACTCGTCGTTGGATTTCAACATTTTTCCTTTCATTCTCTTCTGACATTTTCTTAGCTTTGAGTGCTTCCTCTTCGGGAATACCTTTCAGCCGCGACAAAAAAGGATCGAAGGAAGATATGACGCTTCGAATAGCTACGATCGTCGAAGGAGATGCATTTATGGTAAACTGGTTCGTGTTCATTTCCAGGCCGATTACCAAAGTAGATGTTTCAGTGGCAAATTTATTCTTCTTTGGCGCCTCCGTTTCTCCTGATGCAAAAATCTCTACACCTTCAATGTACATGATTGGTTTGAATGGCATTAAAGAGTATTCAATGCCCCTAAAGCTTTCGTGAAAGTTTGCATCGTTGCCAAATTCATTAAATAAATGCGACTGATAATGAGCAACTCTCCCTGCGGATAACTCAAAAGGCCCAGCCAAGAGTGTCAACTTCCCAGAACCCCCCCCAGTATTCAAGTCCATGTCGATCTTATTGGTGTGAAAATCTAGAATTCCTCTGTTTGTTCTTTTCCGATCAATAACAAAGAGGAAAGAAAAATTTCTCACACTGACATTCAAATTAGAGCTGATACTAAGAATCGACCCACCAATATCATCTTTTGAGGATGAACTTTCATCACTATCCACTTGAGGCTGACTTGGAAAGCTCATAAGTTCAAGTAAGAGCTCAAATGATGACACTAGAGGTAGTGGATTGACCACAAGTACCAAATCAGATGATTCCAATGATACATCAAAGTGAGCCTCACTATCAATCGTGGGTGATATGCTATACCCTAACAAGATGGAAAATACGCTATCCGTATTTTGGCGCTGTGGAGCAGGAAGAGGAAGTGTCAGATTTCATTGCATGCACCAAATCTAAATATAACACACCAATAACATACCTTTTGCGCCTCATAAATAATACCCACTGGATGGTTGCTTTGATAATGCGGCAGCTCGTTAATAATTTCGTCATTTTCGCCTACGGTAGGCACCCATCGTAACCCGGCAACTTGCAAAGACAGATCGAAAGAGGAACGCATTGTATCAAATGTTTCAGTTCTCTGAAAAACAGGGTTTGATTGGTTGAATATGAACCTTACTCCAGAAAGGCTATCTCTTCATTTTTCGTATCATCTGGAGTAAGGNCTCCAGCTGAAAAAGTAAATTTGATCTGTGGAGCCAATATCGATGATTTCTCCGATACCAGCATGAGTAACGCATGAAGAGGGGTAGGATAGACTCGCTGGAACGGTGAATTGACGTAACCAGTCAACGAATCAATATCTATGTCACTTTTGAATGAAATGGACGACTTTGTGTTGCGAAGGAACTCAGTGAATTCCTTATTCCCTTTAGGGATAAGCCAATGTTTCCTCATTGCAAAGCATCGTAGCGACAGAATTTCCCATTCATCCATTGCCATTTCCATTTGATTCAACTGATTCGGGGTAAGAAGGTGCTGATCTTCGCTATCTTCTAACTCGTCAACTTTCATACCAGTCTTTATCCTAGCATAATTATTGCAGTATGCCACTTTTTGTTCAGGGGTCAACTTTAGAACTTCGGAACGCATTCGTCGAAGCCACTCCAACCATTGGTATAAAGGACATGAAAAGTCTGTGTAGGTCTCAAGGTGCAAAAGCACCGTGTGGATATGTGTTGGTGATAGGTTCAAGTTCTTTTCGGATACCAACAGGTCTAATTCCAAGGATCTAGTCTCCCAGTATTGATCATAGCTCAAGGAGTATATTAAGAAGGGTATGACGCCTTTGAACTCAGCTACACACTGAAAAGGGTTTACAATTTGATGCCAAGAATATTGTGAATCTGTTGGATTGGTCGAGTTTGACATCAACGCAGTGAAAGAGAGCGGATTCCCAACTTTCAAGTACGCTCCATCGAAGCAACCGAGTAAATTACACTGTGAATCGGGGCTAAATGACAAAGAGATTCCGTCTGAACCAAATACAGTTACCGCCCTCCGATGTTTCGGAAGCTTGGCAAGCTTCAAATTAGCCTGACGCGGGGGATACTTCTCCCTCGTCTTCTTCACATAATCTGATCCAGCGCCCGAAATGATAACCGACGCATTGATAAGGTCCAATGTGATGTGGTGGCAGAGTCTTTTCACGAAAAAGCTTATCCATGAATTGAACTTTTCATCAGTTGTTGACACCTTCTCATCATTTGATTCTACCTTCATGTTTCTTGGAGAAAACGAGATATCCGCCTTCGAATGGATCGATGAAGTTTCTTCTTCTTTCCCTCTCCCTTTCTTTCTCAACTTTGTCACTGCATGATCAATCCATCGTTCAATGTAAAACGTAAGAGACTCAGCATTATATGAACCCTCATCTCGAATCATTTCCCAAAAATAATCTTGATCAAACGTGGGAAGATCCTTTACATCATCATCATCATTATTATCATTATTAGCAACATCGTTGGAGGGAATAGGGATTACCACTGGTAAAAAGCTGTTATAGTCAACATCATCGCCATTGTCATTACTGGTAGCAGATGCAGTTTTCTTTGCATGTTGCAAAAGTTTTGGTGGAGGCTTCGGTGCAAGATACACCTTCTCCACATGTATAGTTACATTGTGAAATATGATGACAATTACTGGGCGTGGGAGAAACTGATTTAGAGATGTAAACCAACCCAATAAGCCGAATTCCTTTTGTATTGTTGCACCATCCTTTTCTTCTTTACTAGGGAAGCCAGTTGCATTCTTCTCCCCATCGTCAAGATCATCTAAAGATCTTGCCAATGAACTAAACCGAGCCTTGATAGTAATTTTCCCCACGATAATCTTACTCTCTGGGAAATCTACACTATTCTTCGATGGCATAACATTCCCACCCGGGAATAATGTAAGAAAGATATGCTTCAAAATAGCAGATGACGATGGCGTCAAAACAACATCGGTGATTCTCAACTTAAACTTCCATACGGAGGCGTAAATATTACCATATTTCATACCGATACAATTCGAGAGTGGAGCATCGAGAATTGCATTGAGGGCTGGATTGTACGATACTGAGAAGATACCCAGTACAATGAGACTTATGAGCATCCAAAAAAGCACCGGGGTGGATAGATATGCGAGGGCTTCGTTCCATTGGAACGTCGGTAGCGGCGATGACATCGTATGGCGTGGAATATTCTGAAGCGGCTACCCCGCTACTCAGCTGTTTTTTTAGCAATAATAATCAACACACCCTTAGCAGGGCAAGAGAGGGCGCTGATAGAGCAGCTGTGGCGTGGTGGGTGTCCTTGCTCGCTAGGGTCTAATTTCAAGAGACGTTTGTCGAGATCCTTTATCAGATCTTTATCTACTTTCATCTCCGGGTTGCTGTTTTGATGTCTGTAAGCAGTGTACCCCCTCTAGCCCAGGGTTAAGACACAACAAAGTTGACACCCTTTCTGGGGGTTTCAGGAGTAGGTAAAGCAAGAAGAGAATGCATGTAAATTTTAACCCTAATGCAAAACATGGAGTTTGTTCTAAAAGGGGTAAAGTCTTCTCATCCGCTTCTCTTTTTCAAAAATAAATATATCCAAGCTATCAATTATGGCAATGGCAACACGCCTCTCCTCGTCGGCCGTAATACGGTCGACTGCAGCTGCTCACATTTCTTTGACAGTAACATCCCTCGCCTATTCTGCATTTGGTCCATCACTACTCAAGAATGACATCAAAAATCATAATGACAAGCATGATCAGGACATCATCTCTACACATCACAAAAGTTGTTGTTTAGATCAAGAAATCATGGGAGCACTCCCCTGGCTCGATCAGCTACACAAAATTATTGCAAACATGTACTGTACGGGTAGTGGGACGAAATTTCGTGCTATGCAAGATAATGTCATGGTACAGATGCATTCTGATGCATCTCTTGAGAATCCAATACTTGTGTATTCTGGTGTGGCAGAGATTGAACGAGCATTCCGTGCTAGAATGTTCTTATATCCACAGAATGATGTGCAAACATTATTAGAGTGTGTTCATGTTGAAGCAAGTGATGATAGTATAAGTAATGGTGGAACAACAACATCACAAAGACTCTTGTCACCCACCACTTTGAAAAGTTATCCATCTCCCATCATCTCTCCGCCAACTATCAAAGTAACATATCGATTGCAACAACAGTATGGAAGACATTTCACAGTAAACTCTT
>JALLBI010000404.1:0-11685 GCA_036940125.1 Mediolabrus comicus
CTTGCCTCCTCATATTGCAGATTGATATCTTCTTTAAGTTTAGTGCGGGTTGGTAAAGTTAGTTGGTAAGTTAGTTGGTAGAGTGGTGTTATAAAGTAAAACAGGTAGTAGTTGGAGTTACACTGCAATCGCTCAACTCAAAATGGCCAAAAACCATTCTTTTTTGGCTCAGAAGTTTCTTCCACAACAGCCTTTGCTTCTTCCTTTGTTGCCTCCTTTGACTTTCCACCACCACCACCACCAAACAAATTGGCAAAGAAATTATTATTACCCTGCTCCTCAGCTTCTTCATCAATCCATCCCTGCTCTGCATATGGAAGTCGTAAGTCAAATCTCCCCCCATTATCAAATTTACCACCCACTCCAAACTCACCACCCACACCAAAACTTGCCATGGGTAATGGGATACCACCAATCTTTTCAGGATCACCATACTGATTCTCCAAATCTGAGATTTGACCACTCTCACGTCGCTTACGCCATTCGTCAATGGGGTCCTCGCCCTTCTTATATTGCTTCTTTTGCCAAGCCCATTTGTCAATCTGTTCTTTAGTAGCCTTCATACGACGATCATCTACCGATTTGAAGTACTTTTCACGTTCTTCTGGTGAGGCCTGTCGTAACTTCAAGAGTTCTTGTTGACGTTCCCATTCTTCATCGAGGTCCTTGGCTCCAGATCCGCCGCCGAAGAAATGTAGGCTGGATGATGATGTTGTTGATGTTGCATGATGTGATGATGATGATGATGATGGAACAAATCCCTCCGTTATGGATGCTGTGACAATGACGCCGAGGAGAGACACTGCTGTTGATTTCTTCATGTTTTGTGTTGTGTTGTGAGAGAGCTCATCATCGTCGATCGAGGAGGAGGGATGGAACAGGGAGGAGGGAGGAGAGGAAGGTTTTTGAAAAGGGGTGATAACTTCTTCTAATACTTCAGTCAGGGGATATATTTTCAAGATCCAGACGACGGCAATACTATACTGAGTTGTTGACAAGGATAGAAAAGAGTGTACCGACGTATCTGATTGGAAATTTGTCATTAGGGGGTAAAACTTGGGAGGACACGTGGTCGACACGCTTCTGTTTTTCAACAAAAAATGCGTTCTCGACGAGATGAGCATGATGGACACGGAAATACCTACATACTCTACCGGCAAGAAGGCGCTAGAAGTTCCAAGCAGAGTAGATAGGCAGACAACCAGCAAAAGCAGGAGCTATTAAGTATGGTGCCGCGACCAGATTTGACAAGCATCGGTTGTAGTGGCGAAGGAGGAGGAGGAGATGATGATCAGAAAATGCTGCAGCAGCACAGTCGTCGTCGACGATCTGATGAAAGTGTTTTCAGCGGTGGTGACGGCATCAGCGGCATCAGACACCAGGATGTTGTCAACGATGAGGGAGGAGAAGCAGCAACTCAGACGATCCGCAGAGGTAGCGATAATGATCGCATCATACGAGCCGACCGTCGCGGTACCAATACATTACGTGGATCAGCGTTGATTCCACGACGTGCCACCAAGGATATTGATTGGTTTGCTGCCAAGGGGTTGATGAGTGCCAAAAGTAAGCGTAGACTAATGAAGGAAAAGAAGAAGGAAGAAAAGGAGGTTAAGAAGCTTGCTATTAAGGAGGCCAAGAAGAAGTTGAAAAGTTCAATACAAACTATCGATTCGGCTGATTTAGGTGATAGTTTCAATAAAGTGTCCATCGACGGTAGTAATCGATCATCCAATCAACAAATGATGGATGGTTCAAATCGTTCTTCTTCTGGGAGACTTTCAGACTCGGAACATCAATTGGATGCGTACAAAAACTCTAATTCACGCAGCAGTAGAACATTCCACACAGCACTTCATGAGTATGATTTAGATGATGATGGCAATTTGCCTGATAATAATTATGATGATGATGATGGTGACGATGACTCTCTCAACTTACAAGATATTGCTCCACAACAACCACCACCACAAGATCGTATTTCCACAAATAATGATCCCTTCCCAAATCACAGAGGACCAATCAAAGACTTTACGTATCAACCTAGCAGGAATAAGTCGACCAGAACCGCTGAAACTACATTGTCATCAAGCGTGTCATCAGCTGCAATAGATATACGAAGCAGCAAGACTTCCACCACCACCGTTGAAAATCAACGTTTGTCATCATCACTAATCTGTAATGATGCGGCACATGATGCATCATGGTTTGCTAACCGAGGTCTAATGAGTCGGAAAAGTATGAAGCTATTCAAGAAGGAGATGAAACAGAATAAGAATTCAAAAACGAATAGACCTCAACCGTTAATTGAGCTTGATGAACTTTCTGTGTCTAGTGAAATTAGTGGGCTTAATCAATCTGAAAGTAAGGATAGTGATGACGTTCCCATCATCAGCGCAACAACTAAAGAACAAGAAGAAGAGAAGAAGTGTGATGATGGTGTTAGTAGGGCCGGTTTGTCATCTCATCGATTTGGCACTAGTAGTGTATCATTCCGTGAACGAGTATCGGAAATTATATCAGAGGAAGACTTTGGAGAAGATGACGGTAGGACGTTGAGTGAAGGTACCATCCAAGTTCCGAAGAAATTCATCGATGATATATCTATGTTAGATATTGATTGGAATACATCTTCGAGAACACTCCAAGATCATTGGGCTAACAGTACTGGAGATGAGGATGATGATGGTGATGATGACAGTGGTGAAAATGTAGACACTAATCGTCCATCATCACAACTATCACATCCGCCAGAGTCACCATTAAAGTCGTCGTTGCACAGTGAGGGGAGTGAAAGTATTGACGTTGCAGAAGCTTTCAAAAAGATAGATGTCGAACCTTCCTCAGCCAATACTACTTCAGGGACAGCAAGCCATAAGCGACAGTCTATTCTTCGGACTAAGACACCAAGAAACTCAGTATCAAGTTCGGAAAAGCGAGTTTCGTTTATTGGAAAGCCCCAAGAAGCAAATGCTGAAAGAATAGATGAATCAACGGCAGTGGCTGAATTAACTGGAACAACACCAACTATTGAGATTAAGCAAAGGCCATCAACAACAAGAAGCGAGATCTCAGCATTAACCGATTTTCATTCAGACCAGTCTTCCAGTTATGACCACTCTGATGCGGTTTCTTCCAAAGTCATTTCTAAGTCGCAAAACGACAAATATCAAGAAGAGGAGGATGTTGAAGCAGCATCTCGACCTATCCTTCCTAAAAATTCCCGCAGGAATATGTCATGGTTTGCATCGCAGGAACTTATGAGCAAAAGAACATTAGACTCACACAAAAGAAGAAAGAAGCAGCTCAAAAAGAGTCACAGCCACATCGGGGCAACTACAGATGAAACCTCACGAAAAGTTGAGGAAAGAAAAACTTTATCTTCTTCTTTACAAACAGGTCTAGATAAGTTGGATGATTCTGACGAGGAAGAAAGAAATAGATTGTTCGCTGATTTGATTCAGTCCATGCTAACATCTGAAAGAGAAAGACAAAAATCTGGACTCTCACCCGATGAGGTCATCATTCTGGATAAAATGGTCAAGCGGCTATCAAGTGGCACAGAGGACGACAATAATAATGCTAGTGATAATCCGCGAGGAGAAGAAGACCCGATCGCACTAGAAGATGTTGAAAAGAGCTTTGCAAAGTCTAATACAACAAAAAGGACCAGCGAGTCGCAGGCACACGCTGAAATGCTCGCCAAAGTAGCGAGGGATATGTCTGCTAGTCTAGAACGCTCAAGGGCGTTTAGGTCAACCGAAGATACGGACCATGGCAGTAACAATTTGAAGCTTGCCTCGCCCACAATAGCTCAGATAAATGGCAGCGCCACCAACAACACTGCTAATTATGCTGCAGGAATGCTTGCCAAAGTTGCGAACGATATGTCAGCTAAACTCGAAAGTTCTAGAGTTTCTAGGTCAGCAGATTTGCAAATACATTCCCTATGCGAAGTCCGCTCAACGAACAACGCTGTAAAGGAAGTTGAACCTGTCAAGCAATCTCATCCTACGCAACTGCTATCCGCTAAAATCGCCATCCCAGTTACGGAAGAATTCCACAACAGCACAGTAAGTGCTCTTACGACGAACACCAAGTTTACACTGCAGGCTCTTATTCAAGACGATGACGAAGAATCAGTCTTAGCTCACAACACTCAAAAATATCAACCCGAATCACCACATACGTCGCCTAAAGTGTCTGCTCACGGATCTGATGCAAATGGTGACCTGTGCCCTGATTCCGTCGTGAAGTCAGATTCCGACCTTCAGCAAAGCAGGACTACCGACGCGGCTGTGCGCGAGATATTGGTCAATAATTCCACATCATCCTTTACAGAAGCGAGTACTGAGTCGCACGAAGACATACTGTCTCTTGGGATGAACATTCTCTCCGTTACTATGCTAGTGAATATTTATGGCAGGCTGCGTGAGATGTCACTGCTAGGTAATGCATCGGTGAAACTTCGAGAAATTGACGTGAATAGTCACCAGCGCAACTCGAGGATGAAGGAATTGAAGAGATTGAAACTATTGACTCCGGAGGAAGAGAATAAAGGGTATTTGGAGACGACAATGACTGCGGGTTATATCGTCAGAGCTGCAATAGATGAATATGAAATGTTTGAATCGTCCTCTGGTATTGAAAATGGTGCACTCTGTAACGTGAAGCGAGCCTCACTAGAATACTCCGCCACCATGGTGAGCGACTTTAAGGCTTGGGTCGCAGAATCATTAACGAAAAAATTTAATGGGGACTGCTTCGAGAAGGGTTCTGTAATGAGAAATCTCACTGAATCTGGATTAGAAGTGGTCTGGATTTCTGATCGCCACCCCAGTGACGTCAGCTACTGCATCTGCATCAACCGGATTACATCAAGTATAATAGTTGTTTTCCGTGGAGACGAGAGCGTGTTACAACGTGTGAAAGACTCAAAAATGATGGAACACGAGAATCCATTGGCCGACGATTTCAAGGATACTGACTATATCAAACTTCGTGCTGCGGTGAGTAAGAAAATTCTCACGCCTCGACTAGATACAAAGATGAATATTGTTGATGAGATCCATTATAGAGTGGAAAAGATACGCCGCGAACTTACTGGAAGGGATCCTTGCCACTTGACAATATGTGGGCATAGTTTAGGCGGCGGCATGGCAGCCGTTACGGGTTTTTACCTTGCATGTAAGAAAGAGCTCAACTTGACATCTCCTATCCAAGTTGTAACTTTTGCATCACCTCGTGTCGGTGGTCATGAGTTCCAGCGTAGTTTTCATCGTCTCGAAGACTCTGGAAGAATTTTGTATGCAAGATTCACCAGTGAAAATGACTTGATATCCCTTCGTCCGTTTTTGGCTCTAAGCGGGAGCTGGAAATTTGAAGATTGGTACAGGCACGTCGGAATGCACGTTTGTTTAGGTGGCATCGACCAGGGATTCAATCTCAGCTATAGACAACTTGGATTCCCAGAAGAACTTATGAATTTGATAAAGAGCTACTTCTGCGGTCATTCGAAAAGGTCAAGCATATTAGAATACCATAGGCGATTGAGCCATGCTCGCAAAGAATTCTTGAGCCGAAATAAGAGACTTAGCAAGCGCAAACAGAAAAAACTGATTACTCTCCAAGAATGCTACTCCCTGCACGAAAGTTTTGAAGTCGACGGAAACATGAAGGGATCTTCCTCCTTGATAAAATATGTTCTGATAGCAATATTCATTTCAATCGAAATCGGTTTGTTGCTTCGGATGATAATGTATCACGTCGAAAGTCTTGCTGCTGCGCAGTAAAAATATGATGGCGAGAATAAAGGAATACGCTAAATAGCTAAAATGTAACTAGTCTTGCTTTATACCGTGATTATTACACTCTTGTTGGACCGAAGAACACGTAACGGACAAAACGAAGCGTATGCCTTATTGAAGAAAGACCTCGCTTCCTGCGTATTTTTCTCTTTACGCCATACTTTGTAAGTGTCTTCTGTTCCTCTGTTAACAATAAGTCAGTGCTGCTAAGAGCGTGTAGGCCAAGAGCATGGGAGGGATATTCAAAAGGGCTGATAGATCCATCATCGTTGATCATCCAATGTAAGCCAAACTCAAATTCGTGACGAAATACTGAGCCGCTCTCATCACGAAACATGTAAATAGTTGAGGTAAGATCACCTATCCCCAATTGCCTCGTCAAAAAATACCTGCATTTACCATCAACAACAGATGCAAGCTTCTTGCCGTCGTATACCAACTTAATCGGGTCAGATGAGGTGCATACCTTCACTTGATCTACACACAAATTTGCGTTCGGTCTAACTTCAACATTGTGGCAAATCGAATATCCAGGGTGAGATACAAGCTCGGCAGAGAAAGTCTTATCTGGATTGATTGAGCAATCCTGTTCAAGCGGGATCTGGTTCATTTTCAGATTGCTGCCGTATTTGAGGATCAATCGACAGGGAGAGTCTCTCGTCACAAGAAAAAGCTGTGGTGCTCTTGCTGCAAAGACAAGATCTCTCCGAGACCTTGGTGACATACTCCCGTCTTCATTTACAATTAGATCAAATGTTGATGTTTTCCCATACATTTTCCCCATCTGCCTCGAATAATATCTTGATGCGTACAACATATCTCCTTCTGAGCCCCGACTAGCGCCAGCACACTTTGAAGACATGAAAAATTGAGTCAGAACAACGTAGAATACACCAATATAACGGCAACTGTTAGCAAACAGAAATGAAACTCACCAGGAATGATTTGCCATCAGGAAAAACAATGAATCTATCCGCTTCATACTTTACGGAAATCGCTGACTCAGCTGGCCCGATGCACAAATTTGTACTCATCATTCCAGGAAACTGCTGGCACTTGTCACTTAAACACAAAGCCATACCAGGATGACTGCTTAGTGTAAGCCTGATACCTGTATCACCACTACTATTTGAGAAGATACCCGTGCCTGGATTCATACCCCCCCACCTTGCTGCAATCTCTTGCTGCGCAAGCAGATTTGCAACACCATCAAATCGAATGATGTCTTCTGAAGTCGATGATATTGGCACGAGACCGACCGGCAAAAACGCTATCCTATCTGCACAATTTTGTACCATCCTTGCCTCTTCTTCATGCCCCTTTAGGAGCTGGAACGCACAGTGAGCTCTGGAAAACATTTCCATTGCACTACTAAATCTATTCATTTTTTTTACAATACAACAGCAGAAAGAAAAGTAAAAGATAAGAATGGAAAGATGAGAGTGCNTACGAAAGTCTACTTACCGCAAAACTTATGAACAATCTTCTTCTCTTTTTCTTTCCGTGCCATTTGATCGAGCACTTCAATATCATGAAGATGTGCCTTGATACAACCCAACATTCCCATTACCTCTATTCTTCGACTCAGAAACAAGGGCGAGCATAGAATGCTTCTTGCCAGAAGATGTGATTGAGAAGCGCATATCACATGCCATGGTAATCTCCCAAACAAATATCCAATGTCATCGACAACTGTTTCCCAGTAATTTTCAACACTGATATCAGGGAATTGTTTGGTAAGAATAAGATGCAACATGGATATCAGATTTACGGCGTTTTTGACGCTTTTTGAAGCTTGACTCCTTCCAGCAACTTGGCCAACTCGCTTCTTAAATAGCGTTGCCAAGTCCGTTTTGTTTTTCATTATTTGCTTTGAATACTCCTGTCCCGTATCATGGCGAACCTTGAAAGTATTCCCCTGTCTTTCAAGTAACCCCATATCACTCAATTGCTGTAGGACAACAAATGTTCCTTTGGCACAACCTATTTCTCTCCTATCTTCCGGTAACATGAGTGCATCAATAAGTTTCATTGCCACAGCACCAGGGACAAAGGTACGCTTGCCTTCATTCGTTGTAAAGACAACTGAAAATGCAACAAAGGATACTTTCAACGCTTCACCAGCAGGACCTGCAAAACATCTATCCGTCAAGTCAAACATTGAGCTTTGTGAATCAATTTGATGTGCGAAAGCTTCTGACATTTCACTCGCCAACTTCTGGAAGGCTTCCTGTCTGTTGCATGACGATGCCAACATCCGACCTGCGATGCAAATTGCAACGGGTAAGGAACATTTCGTGACTATTTCAGCAGCTAACATTTCCTCGTCGGATGTTAGAGCAGAGTCTTGATATCCACTTTCACGAATAAGAAGTGCAGTTGCTTCTTCCAATGAGAGTATGCCAATATCAATCGTCTTGGCGTTCTCGCCAAAGCCTCCTCGCAACCTTGTCGACAGGAGTAACCTCAAATGACTACCCAAGCGGTTGCTAAAGTTCAGCCATGGAACAGCTGATCGATTCCAGACATCATCAAGTACAATCAGGATATGTCTGTTACTCAATAAACGACACATGATGGCCTTTGCATCTTCCATAGCTATTTGCACCTTTCGATTCCGTATCGAATGACTATCCGCAGCAAGGATGATCGGCTCATTAAATGTTGGTAACTCTAACCCAAGTTGGTTGCAAATCGACTCAAGATATTCAATATATATCGCGTACGTCATAGTTCTCTCCATTCTTACTTGACATAATGAAAGCCAAGCTATCCCATCAGCAAAATGCAGAAGTGTGCTACGATTTGATACTACCATCGAGCATAGAACAGACTTGCCAGTTCTGTAATTTGATTAACAACAGAGGGGAAAAGGTGAGTAATTCCATCAGATCTATAGTCACCTATGTGCAGGTAGAAAACGTAAAGATTCAGATCTTACCCTCCACAACCTTGGATTAAAATAATGTTTTGGCTCTCATCAAACTCGTCATGACCAATCTCCTCTTGTAGTTTGCATACAACATCGTCAACGAGAGCCTGCCTTCGCAAGACAGTGCCTCTGCTTTTCAACTCAGACGTAATTGCTATTGCACTTGGTGGCTATTGGGAAGGAAGAGATGAGAGTGTGTGTGAATAACAAATATATGATACGGCACAGCGTAAGCTGGATGCACAAATGTAATGCATAAACTCACTACAGCAGCGGAATTGACACATGCGCTTGCGCAGTCGTTGTGGAGGTCAACTTCTATAGGCACTGCCTCCGGGATGATCTGGGCGTAGGGAGTATTACAGTCGGGTGACTCATTAATGTTAGAGTCGCCAGCATCCCCCTGGTTTCTATTCAGTTGTTCTTCATCTCGTCGCGCATTTGCAGCTGATTGATGAGCCATTTGACTAGATGGAAAGACTCGAAATGCGTCAGGACCTAATACAACCACCGCCCCATTGCGATTCGTACGGGAGTCATGATCATTATCAACATCACGTTTCCTTGAAGCCCAGCGTGATTCTTCAGCAACCTGCGCCATTACAGCAAGTTCGTTCATATCTTCATTCAATACATCTGAGATTTCCGCTGCATTAATAATCTCCTCGAGCTCATCGACAGTTGAAATAATGCGCGGAGAAGCAGCCGTCGCAAACTGACGGTGACGGCTATTGCTATTATCATTATCGTCTGTACATCCGTAGATTCTTTGTAAATTCTTCTCAGCAGTTTCTTCTGCCAACATGTCGAAGCCAAACTCTTCATCAAGTGATTCCAGAACTTGTAACCAAGGATCTCTTGTCAGGGTTGACACGGTTTGTTGTTCAACTTCTGCAGATAAATCTCCCTTGATGGATGCTGTAGAGTCAGACAAGCATCTAGAGTTGTTGGAGGAAAGAGATTCAGTTGTCATAGCTTAATGTTTTTGGTGGCAGTAAATTGTATAATAAGTACTTCTTCTTCGTATCAACCCTAAGTAGTATTTCGTTATACGCCGCCGTGAAAATTGATTGGAATCTATTGCTGCTCATCAATGCTGCAACATACTACCTACCTACCTACTTACTTATGGTACTCTTCACCTCATACATCCGCTCCTCATCCGTCATCCGCTTCCACTTCCACTGAGGAGATAGATAAGAAGGAAACCACGTATGGTACCAATGGCTGGTAGTTTGGGTGCCAGAGGCAAAATTATTACGATTAACAGCTGATTGAATTTGGCATTGATTGTTCTCACCTCCTGTGGACTCCCTATTACTTACCCAACATTGTGTGCGACGTGTTCTCTCTCTCCCCTTCTTCCACCACCGACCACGAGACCGACCACCAACATCCTCGTCGCGCTCTCGTGTCGTCCTCATAACAAAAGCAGAGCCACTATAACTATACACTTTCCAAGTAGCAGCAATCATTAGCACCTCTAGAGCTATCGTTGAAAGTATATTGAAAATATGTGTCGTCCACCATCAGCTATATCAGAAGTAAATGACAACAAAACTCCGTCCACCTTGGCACGGTACACCACCGCCTCCATTCTCGTTGGGATTCTCTCACTCTGGGGATATTACGCCTACCCACCACGTGATGCCACGCCGGGTCTAACCACAGAGATGCATTCGTATCAGGTACCATTGGCTTTAACGGTATTTTACCTAGTTAGTCTCCCAACTCTCAAATGGTTTACTGAGAATTATCTTGCAAGGAAGTATGATATGAAACTCCTCTTGACCGAATCAATGATCATTTACAATGTGGCACAAGTGGCCCTTAATGGATGGATGGTATATGCCATTATTGATGCATTGGTTTATCGTGGACATCCATTCATTGGATCACGTAGTCTATCTGGTGTGGCAATTTCGAGTGGCAGTTCGTATGCCGTTTGGGTTCATTATTGTGACAAGTATTTGGAATTCTTTGATACGTATTTTATGGTTTTGAGGGGTAAGATGGACCAGGTGAGTTATATTATGTAATGTGTGATGGAAAAGAACTATAGAGAATTTGGCTTGTGCACTAGTCTCGTTTATCAAGTTGAATAGATTTGCATTCTAACCTTTTCCCAAACACAACGCCGTTTCACTGAACTCTGCATCATCAAAAACAACCTCGAAAAACACAAGGTCTCTTTCCTTCACATTTATCACCACACAACCATTGCATGGGCATGGTGGATTGCCATTACTTACAGTCCCGGAGGTGACGTCTACTTCGGTGCACTTCTCAACTCATTCATTCACGTACTGATGTACTCGTACTACGCACTTGCATTGATGAAGGTTTCTTGTCCCTGGAAGCGTGTCTTGACACAGGCTCAACTATTGCAATTCACAAGTGTGGTTGTTTACACTGGCTTTACGGCATACAAACATTACACTGAGTTGCCCCATGAGGCTATTGAGGGAGAGCAACCTAGTATTGGAGAGTATTTCATGTGTTGTGGTGTGCAAGTCTTTGAGATGGTTAGTTTGTTCATTTTGTTTAGCATCTTTTACAAAAAGTCATATTCCAAAAAGAATAAGGGTGGTAAGAATAGTAAGAGTGGAGCGGCTGCATCCAAGGATGATGATCAATGTCAAAAGGCAATGGGTGAGATTTCTATGGCTGCCAAGGAGGTTGCCAATCATGCAGCAAAGGATGCGGGTAAGCTGGTGGCGAGTGCATCAAAGGCTGTCAAGAGGACAGGTGCGGGCAGGAATGCGATGTAAATGACAATAATAATAACACTGAATAGAAAGAAAGTATATTGTATTCTATCAAGCTATGGTACCACAAGCAAAAGAAGAGATTCAGAAGAGGTGTGTGCGACGGACAGAAACAACTTCTCTCTTTTTGCCCCCGGAGGGGGCCCTTTTTCAGGGGGCGTGCAGGCATAGGGTTAAT
>JALLBI010000405.1:0-11994 GCA_036940125.1 Mediolabrus comicus
ATACGAGAAGAATAGTAAGTTTCTTTAATGTTTTGTGGTGACCTAATACTCCATTCATTGGTACATTTCCTTACGGCGACTTTTGTATCTCTTGTTCATTTTTTCTAATTTTTATGTCAGCATAGCTCAGAACAGAAAATACAATCATCACAATGGGTCGAGGTAAAAACAACGCAGAAGTAACTTTTGAGGTTGAGGATCGTAGCTTTGATGCAAGAGAACGTCTGGCTATGATCAAAATGAAGCGTTTGCGAAAGCAAGTGAAGGTGATTAGCGAGTTGCATACTGGATCGACTCAAAAGAATGGGAATCAATTCTACATGTACACTGTAGGACTTGCGGCTCTTTGTGAGTCCAAAGCTGAATTGGTATGTTTGTCTATTGGGCGTCATCAATTAAAAAATATGGAAGATATCTTTTACTATATTGCTGACGTTGTAAAGGGAGGTGAAGAAGTTGGTGAGGAGGGGATAACATTTCAAGACGAGGATAACGACCAGCTATTGCATCAATTGATGAAGTGTGATCAAACCAAGTCCAAGACCATACGCGAGAAGTTTGCAACCAAATGCAAGGGACAGGATATTACTTTTTTGCAAGTGACCCAAAGCTTCAGAGCAAATGGGGGTATCGTTACTATTGAGAATACAGATCAAATTTTGTCCGTAGCCTCGGCTGGACATAAGAAACACATTGTACATTGTTTCGAAGTTGCAACTCCTCAAGCACCTCATCATTGCACTGATACTTGTGATCATTGTGGTGGCAAGGTTAGTCTGAAATTCTGTGCAGGTTGCTACTCCGCAATGTATTGCTCATCTGCCTGCCAGAATTCTGCGTGGAAGGTGCATAAAAAATCTTGCAGTGAAAAAATGCTAGCTGGGATTCTTCAAGTCTGGAATGATGATGGTGCTGTGACTGATGGTACAACGAAGAAGATTCCTGCCCAGCGGATGATGTTTGCATCTTTCCACAAAGAAGAGAACCTCAACAAGAAAGGAGTGTTCATTCGTCATCTCAATAAAGACTTTCAGGACAACTCTTTTACCAACCTTGTGACTTGTCACTTGTCACCCATATGATGCATTTACAAATCCTGATTGGGAGGTTGACTGGTGGTGCAATTTGAGGAAAGTACAAATTTCATATGTGAAGAAGAATATGAATTTATTTGCTTCTGCGTATGAGCCCCAGATTGGGAGAGCTCACGTCTCTCATGACGAGGCATTCAGACGCCTCAAGCAATTGCAAGAAGAATGCTGAATGAGCTGGGAGAGTGGGAGGAAGCAACACAAGGATAGACAATTATATCGCGACATCAAATCTTCAAAACGTTCTGATGTGTCATTTTACATAATATACGAAACTAGTTCACACTTTATCTTTTACTATCTATTCTTTGAAGGTGGCATAAACAACATCTGGGGAGACCTCAAGGTACAAGCGCTCTTCTTACTCCTAAAAGTACTTACGGCTAGCTCTACCTACTCCTCTCACGCACGCTCTTTCTATCTTCGGACTTTGGACTTTGCCTTTGGCTTTGGGCGTTGTTTGTTGTATATTATTTGTGTTATTGCTGTTGCTCTCAGGGAAATCAATCTCTCCATTTCACAGCCCATCACTCTCTTTACAATATTCAATAACATATTTTATCATGGATGGCGATGAAAGGATGACAACGGCAAGTCAAGAAACCAATGATAATAATGCCAGCAATAGCAATGCGCACAATGATGACAGCACAGTTGACAACGCCACCAAAAATAATAATGATGATGAAGTGGAAGATGAAGTTATTGAGATAACTGAAGACTCTGCCTCAAATAATGTTCATAACAATGACGACGACAATGATGATGATGATGATGATGATAGTGCTGTTGAAATTGTTGATGCGGCAACCTACCGTGAACAATCCGCTGCTGCCACCGCTGTCACAAATAACAGCAGCAATGAAGAAAAGAAAAATGATGATAATAATGATGACATGGATGAGGAACTACAGTGTGTAGGAACAGCCAATGAAATGAAACTCCCTCACAATCGTCAAGATTGTCTTCAGTTCCGTTATTGCACTCCCGCCTCCTCCGCCGGCAACAGCAATAATACTGCAACATCTTCGACATCAACTAGCAATGCCAACTTCTGCCCATTGTGTTATTGCTACGTTTGTGACAAACCTGCTAAAGAATGTACCAATTGGTATCGTGGTGAGAAGGGGGTTATTGATGACAATGGGAATGGAAGTGGTGGAAATAGAAGTGGTGGTGGTAAAAGTGAGGAGGGCGATAATGACAATAATGAGGAGGAGAAGAAGCAGTCTTCGGATACTACTGCTCATAAAACAGCAGCAGCAGCAGGCAATGGTAGCAATGCTGACAATGCTGATAATGATGGAAAAATCGACCAACAAAAACAGCAACAACAACAAGAAGAAAATTTAGAACCATACCAGAATCACTGCAATGCAACAGACAAAGGTTCACAGAAAAATATTTGGAAACAGCTACGGTCTGCCATTAAGGATGGACGTGATCCCAAGAGTGTTTCTACTGCTGCTACTGCTGCCGGTGGTGGTGGTGCTAATGGTGATATGTTAGCTTCGCTTGCACAGTATATGGAACGTTATACAGTTCCATCAGCAGCAGGAGGAGGAACGGCTAGTGCTGAATATGCACGACAACGTCAACGACATCGATACAGAGCATACGCCACTGAACGAGGCGGAGCGCATCAACGTAGATCTGCACGTGCCGAGGATGGTGAAGGTGGAAGTTCCTACAGTAGTGGAAGTATTTACGGGAGTACATCAATGGAAGCGGCCTACGAGATGGATTTTTCAAGTGCAACTACTGCAGGTACAACGACGACACGACAACGACGACGACGTCGTGAAAGGGGAGGAGAACAGGGCGGAGGTAATGACAGTAATCGGTCTCGTCATTCGAATCATCGTGATCGGATGAGGACACAGGCAATTTTGGAGGATTTATACAGTTAGATATAGGTTGATTTATATTATAATAGTATTGTTTTTCTCTACTAATGTGGTGTGGGTTTCACACTTCCAAAAACAGAACAAAAAGTTGCACAAATAAGAAGTGTCATAGAGAAATGAATTCTGTTTAATCTCTCTAGAGAATCATCTATTAATGTGTGTCTAACCATATGAACTTATTCATTATATCAATTTTTTACCACCGGCCACGTCTTGAATTTGATCTTGGATCGCCATACTCTTCTCGTTGTCGCTTCCGTCCACCAGCTCCTCCTCCTCCATCTCCTGGCCCTCCTGGCCACGGCTGTCCATTCAAATTTGGTTGGCCACCACCTCGTTGTTGCTGTTGTTGAAAATGATTGTATTGTTGCTGTTGAGCTGGTGGAAATCCTCCACCACCTGCACGAGGGTCAAACTGTTGCTGTTGCTGCCAACCACCGCCACGATGTTGTTGATGATAATTCCCATGAGGAGGTGGACCGCCATGTTGCTGCTGTTGTTGATGACGCTGTCGGTGATAATTATTTTGACCATTGCTTGGTTGTCGGTGAAATTGATGGCCTTGATGTTGTTGCTGCTGCTGCCAGGCCTCATGATGATGCTGTTGCGGATGATGATGTGGGTGGTTCATGTTAGGAGGAGGAGGAGGCGGCGGGGGAACATCCACTGGTGGTCCAGTATGTGGAGGTGGTGGACCAAGATGAGTACTATTGCCTCCACCACCACCTGTCTGTTCTTGAATGAGACGTAATAATACCGAATCCTTCGATGCACCTGCACCCCATGCACCACCCACAATCTTTTCTTGTTTCATTTCCTTCTTGTTTTCATCATTACTATCATCTTTTTTCTCATCCTTTACATCCTTGGTATTATCACCAGTCTTATTGGCAGCACCACCAGCAGCACTTCCATCTTGTTCTTTCTCTTTCTTGGTGGCAAGTGGTCCCAACTCCACAGCCATATCAACCCCTCCCCCCTCACCATCCGAATCATCATCATCATCATCCATCTTATCCTTCTCTTCATTATCTTCACCATCATCATCCAACTTCTTCACACGCACTGCAACCCTATCACCCTGAACCTTCGGTGCTCTCGGTACCACCTGCACCAAAACCGGATCCGGCAATCGTTTCTGCTTACTAGCATCAGTCAACTCCTGTCGTATATTCAATTGTCGTTCGGCATATTCCAACCAATCTTCTTCCGTTAAACTATAATTAAAGTAATCAACAGGATCCCCACCGGTAGTCCACGGTTTATCTTCAATTTGATCCATACGGATATCAAATGCGGTACGTTTCGAGAATAGACATGGATCGCGTCCGGCATTTTCGGATGATTCGAGTATACGTGCAGATTGTTTCGCGGCTTCTAACTTTTGTTGTTGGATTAGTAATAGTTGTGCTGGATCGGTAATTTCCTCTTCCTCTTCTTTTTCTTTGTTGTCTTTGTTTTTTGTAGAATCGTTTTCATTACTGTTGTTGTTGGTGGCATCATCCTTATCAGTACCATTCTCACCACCACGGACCCAGGTACGATTCACTTGAGTATTAAGTAAACTTGATATCCCCCCACGACGCATCAATCCCATTTTTGATGTAGTAATGACCAATTCTGGTCCATTGTTGTTGCTAGGATCTTTCTTTGCTGCTGCTTCTTTTTTGTTGGTCTTTTCCTTATTTTCATCTTCATCTTCATCATTATCTTCCATTTTCTCATCACCATCTTTCTCCTCCATTTTCTCCTCCTCATCTTCACTCTCATCATCACTACTTAAACTACCATCACTAACATATATATCCTCCTCAATTAAATCACCACTATGAGAGTGTAACCCATAGTTACTGGATGGTTTGGTGCCCAAGTCTGCCTCGTCTGTCATATCTGTAGCTGTTGTTGCTGTTGATTTATTGGCAAGTGTTGCTGATTTGATTGTGGAGGTTGATGTGGGTTCTGATTCGACTATTATGTTGTTGTTATTGTTGTTACTGATGGATGGCGGAGGAGGTGGTGGTAAGCCAGTCGGTGGCGGAGGAAATACAGGAGCGCCAGTAGTAGTACCAGTTGCAGCTGCAGCAGTGCCACCAGTAGTAGCAGCAGTAGTAGGCAACGGTGCCAATCCTTTCTTCGGGATGCTCATCATGGACACATCTCCTGAGGCTGCTGCTGCCGCAGGGGGCGGAGCTGCCTCTTCTTCAATAACGCGACGCTTTTTTCGACCCATTTTTACTACTTATTATTTAAGGATAATGTTGATGTATTATTATAGTCTTCTTCTCTTTTGATTATTCCGTGACGAATGAGGGGGTAATAAGCTTCTAACTTCGGCGGTAGATAATGACGCTTGTAGTGTGCTTAGCGTGATGCCATGCGGCCATGGTCCAGGTCGGTTTTATGCATAATTGCTCGTTTTTCGTTTTTGGATTTTTTGAGGTCTGGTCAGTCGGGCGACGGGCGGCCCCCCTTTCTATCAAAGTACGCATGAACTTGCTTTTGCTTTTTTGTGACAGGGACGAGGTGAAAAAGAATGGTGATGATGAGGATGCGATGAACCGCATAGGATAGCATTACTATCATCGAAAAGTAACACTCCGCTGTGCTATCGTATCATACGTTGAAAGAAGTGCATCAAGTAGTGAATAGCAAGAGGTCTTGTTGATTTCTCTTTGGACACTTTCGACTTTTCTCACCATAAAAAAAACCATCGATAGTGCCGACATATCTATATCTTCCTTTTCTATCTCCAACCATAAGGACTACCCATCAGCAGCGTTTAAAGAGCATGGCATCACCAAGTAATCGCAATAGTAGTAGTAGCAGTGGTAGTAGGACTCAGCGACGACGATACGCATTTGCCGCTGCCCATCTTGCTACGATGGCATCATCTACGATATTTTTCAATCACTGTCAAACTGCAATGGCATTTACTCTTCGACGATCATCATCATCATCACTGCCTTTGTTTTCTTCATCGTCATCGTATGCAGCGCAACGTGCATACTATGGTGTAAAGCAACGTGGTAGGACACATCATATTACTACAACTGCTACTGCAAGCAGTCGTCTCTTGTCATCCATCACTGAACCTACTGCAGAAACATCAACAACTTCCTCTTCCTCTGATAACAATAACAATAATGCACCAGACGATGGATCCATATACAAAACCAAACCCCGTCCTCTAACACGTGATACTCAATACGATCTAACCAATCTATCCGCCGGTATTCAGGGTTCCTACGATCCATCACAATTTGAATCACAATTGTATCAATGGTGGGAGGAATCCGGATGTTTTGATCCAGATGCCAAACAATCAGCTGAAACTAGTGTATCGGCTGGTAAAGAGGCGTATGTGCTACCCATGCCCCCACCGAATGTTACTGGAAGGTTACACATGGGACATGCCATATTCGTAGCATTGCAGGATGTACTGGCACGATTTCATAGGATGCGTGGTCGACCTGTCCTATGGACACCGGGTACGGATCATGCTGGTATAGCCACACAACTTCAAGTCGAAAAAGCATTATTGGTCGAGGGGAAGCGTCGTGCTACCGATGAAGAAATTGACTCGGCAACGAATGAGGATGAAAAGTCAAAATTGGTGGGACGTTCCGATTTCTTAGACCGAGTGTGGCAATATAAGGAAGAACAGGGAGGGGCCATTACATCCCAATTACGTTCATTAGGCGCTTCGGCTGATTGGACACGTGAACGTTTTACGATGGATCCAGCATTAAGTGTGGGTGTATCGGAGGCATTCGTCCGATTGCATGAAAAAGGGTTGGTATATAGGGGAACATATATGGTAAATTGGAGTCCAGGATTAATGACAGCTGTGAGTGATTTAGAAGTGGAATATAGTGAAGAGGAGGGTAAATTGTATTACTTCAAGTATGTTGTTGAAGATGATAATGAGGATGGTATGCCCACTGAGGAGTTTTTACCGGTAGCAACTACACGACCGGAAACTATCTTTGGTGATACTGCCGTTTGTGTTAACCCGAATGATGAACGGTATAAGCATTTGATTGGAAAACGTGTCTTGGTCCCCATGTCGTCATCCGGAACGAATGGTAAGGCACGTTCTATTCCCATTATTTCAGATGAATATGTCGATATGGAATTTGGAACTGGTGCACTAAAAATCACACCAGGACATGACCCAAATGATTATGAACTTGGGAAGAAGTATGATTTGGAAATTATGAATGTAATGAATAAGGATGCCACCATGAATGACAAGTGTGGTGAACGATATGCAGGTATGGATAGATTCGAGGCACGTGAGAAACTGTGGAGTGATATGGAAGAGGCGGGATTGGTAATTAAGGCAGAGCCTCATATGCAGCGTGTACCCCGGTCTCAACGTGGGGGTGAAATCATCGAACCGTTGGTTAGCAAGCAGTGGTTTGTAAAGACTGAGGGTATGGGTGCCAAGGCCTTAGATGCAGTAAAGAATGGAGATATTACCATCGTCCCTAATCGATTTGAGAAGGTTTGGTATGGATGGTTGACTGATATTCGGGATTGGTGTATCTCACGTCAGTTGTGGTGGGGACATCGGATTCCTGTTTGGTATGTTGATGAGTCTGAGGAGGAATACATCGTTGCAAGGAATGAAAAGGAGGCAAGGGAAAAGGCAGTCGAGGCTGGTCATCCTGTCGATATTGTCTTGCGTCAAGAAGATGATGTGTTGGATACGTGGTTCAGTTCAGGCTTGTGGCCTTTTGCAACAGTAGGATGGCCCCAAGATGAAGGAAAGGGTGGATCTACTGATCTTTCTCGATTCTATCCCGGCACTTGTCTTGAGACTGGGTATGATATCCTATTCTTCTGGGTTGCCCGTATGGTCATGTTGGGTATTGAGTTGACTGATGTTAGTCCGTTCAAAGTTATTTACCTCCATGGCCTTGTCCGTGCTGCCGATGGAAGTAAAATGTCCAAGACTAAGGGAAATGTTGTCGATCCTTTGGATACTGTGGCAGAGTATGGCGCCGACAGTCTTCGCTATTCACTCGTTACGGGTGTGACACCAGGACAGGATATTCCATTGAATATGGAAAAGATTGCCGCAAACAAGGCATTTGCCAATAAGTTATGGAATTGCTGTAAATTTGTCACGGGTAATGCACTGAAGGATATTGACGAAGAGGAAATTAAAGCTCTAGGTGTGAGGGGACCTATTGGGAGAGAAGAATTTGATACCTTGGCCCTTCACACCTAGAGCTTTAATTTCCTCTTCGTCAATATCCTTCAGTGCATTACCCGNCGCAGCGATCATTATTGTCGCAAGTTACATCACATACCTCAAAAGACAGTGAGGAGTACCAGATTTATGAGTTCTTGTGGGACCAATACGCTGACTGGTACATTGAAATATCCAAGACACGTCTATACGAAGGATTTGGTGGCGGTGGAGAAGATGCCAAGACAACGCGACGTGTGCTTGTTTACATTCTTGATACTAGCATGCGACTTCTTCATCCTTACATGCCCTACGTGACCGAACAATTATGGCACCACCTTCCAAGGGCCCCTAAGACAGAAGAAATGGCTGCGCATTCATTGATGCTTGCTGACTGGCCACAAATGGATGATACACCGTTAGTCCAAGACAAAGACGCTGTGGCTTCATTGGAATGTTTCCAGGCTCTCACTCGTAGTATCCGTAATGCTCGAGCTGAATACAATGTTGAACAGGGGAAAAAAATTGCCGCAACAGTAGTTGCATCTGGAAAGTTCAAGGATATGATTGAGGCGGAAATTAATTCATTGGTTATGCTTGCCAAATTAGATCCAGAACAAGTAGCAGTTGTTGAGGCAGGAAGCGATGAAGCCAAAGCTGCTGCGGCAGGAGACTCGGCACAGCTTGTTGTTCAAGATGGTGTCGAAGCGTATCTCCCAATGGCCGGACTTGTTGACATTGAAAAAGAAAGACAGCGGCTGGAGAAACAATCTGCTAAACTTGAGAAGGAAATAGCCAAATTGGCAGGAAGGTTGAAATCAAAGGGCTTTGTTGATAAGGCGCCTCCTGCAGTTGTCGATAAGGCGAAGGCGGAACTTGCCGAGCTCGAGGATCAAGCTTCGAAGGTCGATGCCAGCTTGAAGGCATTAGGATAAACTAATCATTTGTAAGGAAGATAATAATTACATTGTGCACTCTATTTTTTTATGGTACAGATGTGGTCTATGCTCCGCTAACACGTCGAGAAGACAAACGTCCAATAGTGCGCCTATACATCCTGCTACCAAATGACGAAGATGCACGCCTCGAAGCAGCAGGGGTTGCGTTATCTGCATCGGATGGTGTTGTCAACTCAATCGGTGAGTTATAATCGCTTGTGTCATTCGATTCATCCACCAATTCAGAGTCATCAAAGGTCGTCTCTTCTTCTTTGTCTTCTTCTGCTTTGTCTTCTTCTTCTGCAACATGCTCTTTGTCTTCTTCTTCTGCAACATGCTCATTGTCTTCGTCCCCATTCGCCCTCACCTTGCCATCGCTATCAAACGGCTGGGTCGCTGCTGAATAGGCACTGTCACTGTCTTCTTCAATACTACAACACTCATCGAACACTTGATTCAAGCTATTCCCTGCTGACGCCCTCTCCTGATGTAAATTGAGCGGAGGAGGACTTTCTGAGTACAGGTCCGAAAATAAGTCAATTTCGTCTCCGTCGATCCCACCATCGCCACTTGATTGATGTTCCGGAGTGGTTGCTGTCACGGGAGTTCTGCCGGCCGCGTTGCCTCTATTGTTAGTTCTGTTTAATAAAGTTGTCCCACTCCCAACTCCTCCCAAGCCACCTAAACCACCAATATTCATCCCTGGTCCAGTAACGATCGCGTGGATATGAATATCAATCCCGGGCCCACCGCCTCCAGATCCACCGTTGGTACCACCAAACCCATTTTCACCACCACCACCGACACGAATAACACGAGTGTTGTCATTATTATTACCACTGCCACCTGTAAGTCCACCATCTGCACCAATTGAGGAAAGGTACGATGCGAGCAATGATGGACTAAGTGGTTCCCTATTCGTATCGCGGGGGCTTCCTCCACGAGTTGTATTCACCATTCCGTTAACAAAATCGGTTACGTCTGGATCAATGTTGGTAGTTTCATCAATCACCACCTGCTCAGCAGTTGCTGATGCAGTGGCGGAATGAGATTGTGTCCCATTATTCTCTTCGGTATTAAGACCAAAATATAAATGTGATGCCTGTGCAGCAAGGTTTTCAATCTCGTCAACATTGTCATCTGATGAGGCACCAGCCTGCGATTGCTGGCTACGACGAGAAGGTAATGCATCTGCCAATGCAGCAATATGAGGAGCTGCATCTGTTAAGGATCTACCAAGACGATCAATCAATGGAGCCAAATGTCGTAGTTGAGCAGCATTCAATCGACTTCCGGTGGTTTCAGCTGCTTCCACACTCGTCATTCTTTGTTGCAATGATGATGACGGGGAAGTAATGCCATCATCATTCATATCATCAGATGATAGAAGGTGGTATCCAGAGGTGCTATTATTTGGTACCCTTGTTGCAATTGGCACTTGCCAAGGCAGATGAGACGAACCAACTGCCAACGACGAAGTAGGTGTCGTTTGTCCTCCTCGTTCTCCTTCCGGAGGAGACAACGCATTCAACAGCAGATCATTTACACCGGAGATCACTCTCTGTAATTCCGGTAGTAATGCCGTCCTTTCCGCCACTTCATTAATATTATTATTATTCTCCTCTGATGTATCATGATCATCACCACCTTCATCCTCATCATCACATCGGATAAAAGTCGACGGAGCCGCCTGAAACGCAGCCTGTGGAGTAGGCGATGCATGTGACGACATGATACGATGACGAGTGCGTGTCCGAAACGGTCGTAGTCTTGGTGAGTCACTCCGAATCCATTCATCCCATCGATGTGGCCATCCGTTGTAATGGATAAGTAAAAGTTGTACACCGTCATTGTCATCACGGGGACGATATCCCTCGTTGAGAAGGTCGTATACTCCCATTGATGAGATATTGTCATCATCTTCATCAGTATCATCTGGAGGTGAAGGTTCAAGTAAGAGACGACGACGTCCCTCCAAATCATTGGCACTAACTACTGCCTCAACAGGAGGACGTTGTTGAGAGTTACCATTGTTGTCATAGTACCGACTATCACGTCTTCTCCTCCTCCTTCCATCGACACCACGAACACATCTACGTACGGCATAACTCCCAAGTAAATCTGATGGCAACACAATATCCACAATCGTTGCCTCTAACCATTGATTGACTGTGTCTAATGCATCAATCCATTGTCCTCTGAACCATTGTCTATGAGCGTCAAGAGGGTGATACTGATAAGGATTATCATGATGTTGTTGTTGCTCTTGCTGCTGCTGTCGTTCTAAATCATTTTTTTCATCGTCGTCCTCTCCCTTTTCTTCCCCCACGGCATTGTTACCAACAGCACCATTGTCAACACCACAGTTAGTAGTAGCGGTAGCAGTACCAGCAGCAACATTCCCCAACAAGGTATGTAACGTCAACAAACCCTGACGTACCGGTTCCATCGATCCAGGGTTAGCCACACGTATATCCGAGGCAGTTAATCGTGCCGCGGTAGCACGTCGTCTATTCCGTGCTGCTCGTATAGCACCGGCTGCAGAGGGGGCGGTGCTGGCGGTGGCAGCATTGCGAGAAGAACGGATTTCGTCAATAGAACGGTTAAGTAGACCTGGAGTTGATGTTGGGGCAAGAGGGGTTGTTGGTGCTCCTGTAACACCCGCACCTCCACTACTGGCTGCACGTGAAACTATCCCCCCAAGACCCTGTGCATTACTCACTGGTGACGGTGCACTGCCTGAAGAAGTGGTAGCAACATTGTTCCCATTGACATTATTCATGCCACCGTTATTATTATTACCAACACCACCACTTCCAAGACCACCACTACTATTACCACTAAGACCAAGCAGTGCAGCT
>JALLBI010000406.1:0-17151 GCA_036940125.1 Mediolabrus comicus
GAATTTAATCCTACTAAAACAATCTGAAATACAAACCACCACCACCAGTAGTGGCAGTGGAGGCGATGAAAACACCAATGTAGAAACAACATCATCATTTGTCAACCTCCCATCCAAAGATGAACGAGCCAAGCATATTACCAACCATCTTCACAAAAAGTCGGGTGAGACAGTTTCCATTGGTATTATTGATGGGATGAAGGGTAAGGCGATAGTACGTCATTATCATCACAACAATAATAATAGCAATAGCAATAGCAATAGTAGCATAGACGGAGGAGGAGGTAGCGGTATACGATTAGAGATACAATCGGACACATTGGTCACACCACCGGCTACACCAGAGATTACATTAGTGTTGGCTGTGCCATTTCCAATGAGGATTAAGGCATTATGGCCGGTAATTGCCTCGTTTACGTCGGTTACTCGTGTGGTCATTGTCAAGGGTGAGTGTGTGTTGTATGATATGTGTATTGTGATTGTAAGTGTTTGACTTGGTAATCACCATATATGATTGATTGAAATAAGTATTGACCTCCACACCTCCAATATTCATATATATTATAATAATATATATAGGACAACTATCCAATCCTGAATTCAATGCAACAAAGAATTTACTTCCAGAGGTATACCATCCATTAATCGAAAAGGGAATGATGCAGGGTGGACATACACGACAACTTAAGGTAGACGTATGCATTGGTGATGATGATGGTATAGTTTCGAAACAATTGCTGGAACGGTTGGGACTACTTTGTAATAATAGAGATGATAATTCAGATGATGGTGGTGATGGGATTGCACGATTATTCTTGGATTGTGAAGATGATGAAATGAAGACATCGCCACCACGTGCTGCTCGTACTGTGGTGCTTGATCACTGTGGTAAATCATCATCATTAACAACAACAACAACGAAAACAACGACGACAACTCCACCATCAGCCATAATCGCCATCGGACCAGAAAGAGGATGGACTACCGACGAGGCAACATTATTCACCACCGAATGTGGCTTCGAAGCTGCCACACTGGGTAATAGTATTCTAAGAGTTGATACGGCAGTTATTGCTGGGATTGGGATTGTTAGTGCTGCATTAGATGAATGTCATGAATTATTGGCAAGAGGAGAAGGAAGTATAATACGAGGAGATGAGGAGAAGGAGGATGTGAAGCGTCAACGGAAAGATGGATGAACAAAACCATTGTGAACCTCTGTTATTAGGATGAAGTTATTACAGATTCGCAATAAAAAGAATATGTAACAATACAAAATCCAGAGTAATGGATGTTGAAGTGTGACGAAACTAACACTTCGACATAGGATCCCTTTCAAACACTTGTCATGGGTTGTTGGGTCCGTCGAAGGTCTCAAAGCAGTGGTTTCTCAGAGAGAGTTATATCCAAATGCGCGCAGGAGAACATCTAAATATTGTGTTTTGCCCCATGCCGCCAGCACACTCCTCCTCTGATAGATTGGTTCACACACCCTTCAAATCTGCATAGTTTGCGTTTTGCTCCATGTTTAATGCACACTCCTCCTTTGACAGCTTTATTCGAGCATCCTTCGCTGCTGCATGGTTTGACCTTTGCCCCATGTCGAACGCACACTTCTCCTTTCTGAGCAAACTTTGTACATCCTTCGGTACTGCATTTTTTGCACGTTTGCTTCGCCCCATGTCTCGTACATACTCCTCCTCTTCTGGCTTGGCTACTGCATCCCTCTTTGATGCATAGTTTGTGCGCTTCTTTCGCTCCATGCCTAATGCACACTCCTCCATTCCGGGCTTGATTTGTACATCCCTCAGCAGAGCACCTTTTCACTTGCCTCTTCTTTGGTGCATTATTTGAAGCCAGTTTGTACTCTGCCGCTTCTGGTGACTTTCGTTTCCTTCCTGTAGATGCAGGATTATCAGCTGCGGCGTATGCCTTTCGAGTTGAGGCTGTATTGTGATAGGTAGATGTAGCAGCAGAAGACGGCTCATTCTCCTTCTTCTCTTTCTTTGCAGCAGCTGAAGCTGCAGCATCTGCAGCAGCGGCCCTTGCTTTAGCCATCTTGCTCGTCTTGTAAATCATCACGGCCAAGTCTTCCTCCTCCGACTTCGTCTCCGAAGATGATACCGTTGCTCTCCTCGTTGGATTCGTCGGTTGGGACAGCGGCTGTGGCTTGATTCTCTCGATCTTCCTGAGTGTAAGGGTCGGCATGATTCATCGTAGTTCTATAGGTTATAGGGAGGTAGAGGCAAATAGAAATAGACGGATTGATAGAAGGATGTTGTTGATAGACCTTGCGACAATCCATACAGCCGTTTACAAAATCAGAAGAATCTCAGCGATTGAAGAATTATTGGTGAAATGCAGCCCTTGAACTCTTTCAAATCAATGAGAAACACATTTATTCGCGACTAACTGTGACAGTAGCTGTTATTATTTCACATTTTTGTGTCAGTACTGATGCCAGCCCGAAAAGACGTCACTGATTCCACTTAAAATAAAACAACCTCCATGACAGCCGCTCGCAGTAGATGTAGGCTGTGCAGTAGCCTGGGAGACGACTTCGATGTAGAATGAGTTACTTTGTCTTGATCTGACTCCTTTTCTCAGTGCTGTCAAAGACGGACAAAAAGGTTGCTGCTTAATGCTTTCTAGAGAGAGTAAAGGATGTCAAACAACGGTTCCGATGAAATCGCGGCAACTCCAGAGCAGCAGCGACGTTCCTTCACTGAAGCACCCGATAGACGACGACAATCAATACTAAATGAGCACTTTCAATTTTATCATACATGGTCTCCTACATCACTAGAAGAGATTGATGATGGGTACAGAAATATAGATGAAAATGATAATAATAATGGAGCGTATCCAATCACCGTCGCTCCGCCCAACTATGGTCCATTTCAGTTACCACCACCATTAACTCCTCGTCAAAAACGATATGAGAGACAAAACAATGACAACAATAATAATGTTGCGAAGCAGAAAACTGATGTGGCCACCAATTTTCTATCAGCGTTGGATATCAAGGGCGACTCTGACACATCTACTAGTGGAGTAACCAACTCCGCACCACCAGTTTTGAATACTCCACAACGACTTAAACAATCTCTCAATTCATTATTATCTAGTCCAATTTCCAATCCATTATTTGATGATGATGATGAGGCAATTACTCATCATAAGATGTTATCACCATCATTAAGTAGTGATGGTGGTGATGGAGATGTATTTGCTAATGATCATTTACATAATGAATTCTATCATTCGGATGATGCAATAACGTCATGGATATGGAAACCGGAACATATTGATCGTATGAAAAAGGTAGAATGTACCTTGAGTTGTACATTGGATAGAGGACGGGCTGTTCATGCTACTGAACCATTGTTGGGGGTTGAAGTAGTTTCGGATTGTCAACAGAATACGAAGGAATGTAGATCAGGTTTGGTGGATACCAACTTGAATTTGTTGTATAAGGCTACTGATGTTACTGTGAAACGCAACATCAACAATAATATGAAACAACCCTTTTCTGTGGAGAGCAGTACTGCTGATATAGATTCCATGGGGGAGGGTGAACACTCTACACATACAGAGTCATACAAATTGTACCAAGCGAGACATCCTAGTTTGGCACCACTCATCTACACCGAGAACTTATCTAGTAATGCAAAAGACGATGATAATATACAGCAGGGAAGCATCTTGTCTATCTTTGACATCACACCAACGCATCATCAATCGCTAAGAGAGCTACTACGGACAGATGAATTCTTCTCCAAGCCATTATTTCCAAATGCAAAAGGACATAATGTCGAATGTATAGATAGGGTTACAATTCACCATGAGCTAAAACGGAGGATGAAACCACTTTCGGCTTGGCTAACCGCTGCTAATGCTACTGCTGGGGATAATGGAACGTCAGATGAAGCATTGTGTCGATGTCATAAGATATTTGAAACAGAAGATGATTGGGGTGTTCAGGGGGATATGCCAACAATTGCACAGACTCCTTCTTCACCATATAATACGAATCTGAGCGATGAACTCGGACCTGAAGAGTCGAAAGGGGATGTGTCGTCTCCATTATCGTCTCCATCAAGACCACAGCAGCAATTCTTTGGAGATTTACGAAAGTGGCCATTACGGGAACGGAGATTAAAACGACATCAGGTGGGAACAACATACAGAGCCGACGTTGCTGATTTCAGAATCCGCTTTTTAGCCCTGCAGTTGTTCCACGCTGTCGATTTTTGTCACTCACGGAATATTACGCTTGGAGATCAACTATCGCCTGATAAAATCTTTGTTCAAAAGGATGGCTGGGTGCGGATTGTGCCCCCCATTGCATGGAAAGATGTGAATGATGTCTCGCAAACCACTGGTGAAATGGATTCCATTCCACAACCTCCTCTAGTAATGAATGGTCCAAAAAAAGACTGGCGGACCATATTTCATCGACAGCACGGGAATTCAGCAGATGCTACCACTAGTCCCTCTAATGCAGGTTACAGTGATTCTATCATTCCATACATTGGATACGGTGACTCGCCTACTTTACAGTGGCAGAAGGGGCTGCTAACAAATCTTTCTTATTTGATGATATTAAACGCTGCTGCTGGACGAACAGTCGGGAATCAACTTAATCCTCCAATGCTGCCATGGGTAACTAACTTTGCTGGTGAGATTGACTTGCGACCAGACAATATTGGCAATCTGCTATCAGAGAAGAGTCCATACTGGCGTGACTTGTCAAGGTCCAAGTTTAGGCTAACCAAGGGAGATGATCAACTCGATCATACATTTCAGAATCTCAGACATCATATACCAGAGACGTTATCTGAAATTACCTACACTGTGTACAGGGCAAGAGCATTACCTATACATCAATTGCGTTCTACAATTCGTCAGGATTTTATTGCGGAGCATTATCCTGAAAGTATCAAAAAATTATACGAATGGAGCCCGGACGAGGCTTCCATTGAATTCTTTGTTACAACTACGCCATGTCCATTCAAATCTCTGCACAAGGAAATGCAAGACATGTCCCTACCAGTGTGGTGTGAGAATACATCTGATTTTATCAATTATCATCGAAATCTATTGGAAAGTGAATATGTGAGTAAACATCTTCACTTGTGGATAGATCTCAACTTTGGGGAAGCGCTGACGGGTGCCAGGGCAGTGGCAGAAAAGAATGTGCCTTTGTATAGCTCAAGAAAATTGGATAAACATCATCATGTTTGTCAGGGCGACTGTCATTCTGTATTGTCGGGAGCATCCGAGGAGAAAGAACTACGTGTAGAATCGTCAAGTCTGAAGTCTCTTTTTGTTCAACTCTTTGATCATCGTCATCCTAAGAAGCATTCGAATTTACGGAATGCCTTGAGGACCAAAATTCATACTGCTGTAAACAGGGAGAGAGAAACTGTTAACAAAGATGATAGTGGTAAGAGATCCAGGCATGATTTGACTGCGAGAAGAAAGCGGGATATTTCGTTGATAGGAGTATTGCTGAATGAATGTTACAATGCAGCACGAGTCATTCCATCACCAGATGTTCAGGCCGCTATTACTAATCTTCTGTATGGAAGTTTTGACTTGCATCTATCATTGAATGAGCAGACCGCGACTGGAAAGGTGTTTCCGTTTCCAAAGCATATGAAAGAAGCGTACTCTATTCTATCCAAAGCTCAGACTCTAACGCTTTGGAGGTTGCCCTCTGATGATGATTCGGATGAGAATGCGCTCACAATACGATCCACTGGTCTGGAGCAAGTCGGGAATTTGATTCGAAGTTCCAATACGAGTATCATTGATGATCTTCCAGTCTCGACGGTTGGGCTGATACTGCCCACTCTCCTTCAACCAGTATCTGTGAAGTATTTGGAGGAAAACTGTGCATCATCTCGTCCATTCTCTTCGTTTGCAGAGAACTTGTGTAATTACTTGGTTGCTTTGAGCAACAAAGTTCCTGGTGAAGTGTTACTGCCTCGATTGCTCCAATTCCTCCAGTCTTCATCAGATGGCGCAGGTATTACAGAGCAGCTGAGCAAATTCTTCCTATCACGACCTTTGATTGCAAGCATGTACTCTTCTTCTGAAGCTGAGTATTTCGTTTCGAAGATATGTCGATTCCTATTCAAGCAGCTATGCGCCCAAGAAGAGGATAGGGAAACCGTATTGGATCGAAATACTGTGGGCGTGTTTTTTACCTCATTACTCGCTCAGGATGATGTTCTTGGAACGTCGATTTGCTGCCATTATATCATTCCGCTGCTGGTGGACAATATCGAGCTTTGCTCGAATCGAAGCTGTGGTAACATTATTGTGAAATCAATCAAAAGCATGCTCCCTTTTCTCCCAGAGGATATTATTGGTGTAATCATTTGCAAAAAGATTCTTCGGAAGATTGTGCCAAAAGTCCTCAGTCGGAGAGGTGCCACCAACGTAGACAATATCGAAGATGTCATATTCCTAACCGAACTCATGATACTCCTTCAGCACTGTCTTCGCCATTTAGGATCAGAGAATGTTGTGAAGTACTTCTTTCATACAAATTCAGGATCTATTTCTGACGCCTTATCTTCTTCATTGAACTGGACATTGTGCTCCGCAAACAGTACTGCCGAATGCGACAGAAGTAGTAGCTACGAAGAGCTTCTGAAAGCTGCTAGAATATTAGTTTGTGGCATGTTCCGGCAGATCGACTCTCATCAGCTGCCTTTCACTATATTGCCTCTTCTTGAATCATTTTGCAGTCTTGTTAATGACTCCCATCTCACCAATGTCCTTAACGAGAGCGTCCTTCCTCGTGATGACGAACAAAAGGAAGAAATTCTGTCACTTCCGGGTGTCAAAGATGCTAATGCTATGTTGCAAGAAGCCTTCAAGGTCCGGGACCAGGAAGAGTTGAAAGCTACCTGTCCTTCAGTAGCTGACTTTCTGGCTTTTCTGAATCCTCCCGCAGACAGAACCCAAAAGGATGACAAAAATGAAGCAGTAGACATCCAGAAACAAGCTACTACGCAAGTCGAAAAAGAGTCGACGCTTAAGTCAGATGGGGTGGCTTCGCTCTACAGGAGTATATCCTTATCTAATAACAAAAACAAGGTTCGTGAGCCATCAGATTCAACGAATGGGTCATCAATCGAGATGCTGCCGTCAATAGATCGCAGTGCTTCAAAAGAATCAGTGGCGGAAAACGGCACGAAGATACAGAGGAAGGCCCCTTATCTTCTTCGGAATGTCTCCTCGTTTTCGCGAAGCTCAACTGAGGTCCAAGAAAAGAGGCACGACAAAGAGAAACTTAATTTAGTCTGGTTATTGGGCCTTCATAAACAAGACAAGGATGAGCAAATCAAGTACTCATGGCAGCCCAGGCTAATGCTGTCGGCAAAACTTGACATTGGAAAGTCTTCAGAGAGTGATGATAGTAATGTCTATATCGATTGTATGACGAAAAATCAGTCCGAAAGCATGTTAGCTTGTGGTAACAGCGATGGTGAGCTCCTAATATTTGACTTGAGGCGTCATCCACCAGCTCTACGCACAAGACATCGCATCCGTCATATTAGGCCGAAAGACGAGCCCGTAAGGTCTATTCATCAGGTGGAGTTCTTGGAGGGTGGCGATCTTCTCGCCTGTGATGGAGGCATTCACCTTGTTGATGTTGAAGCACAATCCACTATTTCGTCTCTCTCACCAGAGAACGCATTCATCAGTGATCAAGGTGGCAAACCCTGGAGGAGTGAAGTCATACATGCCTTCTCGCCACATCCTCGGTCTACGGGTTCAGCGGAAATACTCTGTGGCTCAATGGGTGAGATTTGCGCTATTTCTTCGGCATATCTCTATGGAATTGATATGCGATGTAGCGGAGATGCCATCACAAGCAGAAACTCTGTTGTTGCGCCTTACAAACATACCTCACAATCTGATGCCTTATTCAAAAGTATGTCATGGTACACTGGTATAGTAGCAACGAAAGAAAACTCTCAATCTTCTCGCCCTAGCCACAAGAAGTCTAATCCGTTGGCACGAGAGCAAGACTCCTCTTTCAATTTTACATGCGTGACATCACATAGTGGCGGTGGTGACTGGATTTGTGTAGGAAGCAGCAGTGGGCATATTCACTGCATCGATCGCCGTCGTGGAAAGATACTTGCCTGTTGGAGAGCTCACCAGAAGGCTATCATTTACATTAAGTCAATATCTCGATACAAAGTGCTGTCCGCATCGGCAGACAAGACTGCTGTGCTATGGAATATCATGTCTTCTCCTCCACAAAAGATATCCACAATTTACAACATACCCGGAAAGGAACACTCAATGAACGTAACATCGCATCATTTTCGTGAGGATGGTCTTGTATCTATACCGGGTGGTGATCTCATTCTTTGTGCTGTTACCGGACGAAAGACGGTCTTCATGGCAATGCCTACAGAATTGAAACCTGATGGTTCCGCTTGGGAAGTCAAGGCTGATAGAGTAGTAATGAGTGACTGCGAAGGCAATCCGATACCAAGTTCGGAAAAGTTGAGAGTAAGCTCCGTTGCCTTATTGCCGTGCCGTCAATTGGTACTTTTGGGCTGTGAAGATGAAATTCATGTGTGCCTGTAATCTGTCTCACTAGATAGAGATAGAGAGGACTCATTTTAATCAGTAGATCACACAATGAGCTTTCTTAGTTACGTTAAGTTACACTTTATTGGCTATCTACACACTGAAATTGCCTACCATGTGTGTTTTGCATCACATAGGGCAAGAAGCCCGGTCTGATGAAACTTTAGATAACCCGCTGAGATTGAGATGAGTTGTTTATCCATAGGTATGGTCCTCCGACAAGCGCCGAGTTAGGCCTGTAGCCTTCTTCTTCAGAGGATCTCCCTTGGAGCCAATGGTGATCACAACCGCCTCGTGGCCGTTATTGAGGATGACTTTTGGGGTCATCTTCTGATCGGGTTGGTCAACCAAGGTACACAGCATAGTCTCATCCCACTCGGATACGCAAACGGAGTTCTCTCCGCAATGCATCTCGACTCCACCATACTCTTCCATGAGGTAGAGAGATGGATCTTGCTTCTTCAATCCTTCCATTGCTTTCTTGAGAGACGTGGAGCCGACAACTGGAGTAGGAACGTGGTAAGATTTCCCGGACCAGGTGCAGTAAAACATAAGTGTGAACTCTTCATTTTTTTGATGGTTGACACAGCTCCACCTCCTGGGCATGGACTGCTGTCCAACAGCAACAGCTGGCTCTTCAACTACAGCAGCCATGGTGTCGATGTGCCTCCTGAAGTTACTTTAGTTGTGTCTGTGTTAGATTCTCGCCGAATGTTTGCAGAATGAGGGCGAATGAGCCGTTTGCCTTCCAAGTCCTACTTAGCAAGCCCCTTGGTTCCTTTTTGTTAGTGTTTTGTCGCTGACGTATCTGCAACTGCAAGATGTTTAGGTTCAAGGTAATACCAAGTTAACCCTAACTACTTAGGTCAGGAATAATCATGTCAAACTAATACCTTCACATTTAGCCAAAATCGTTGGTAATGTTGATGAAGTTCTGGAAGTAAACGTGACATAGGAGTAAGTAATGTTACGATATTTTATCTAGCTAGTGACTGTTTAGATATCAAAAAAGGAGAATACAGTAAGTGAGTGTCACCCGAGGGTTTGAATATTGAACCTCTGGCAGTTAACGAGAAAGCACGAAAAAACTATTAGTCGAAACTAGCTCTCAACAATACAACTTAGTGCTCCACTAACAAATGCCTTGTTGCCATCCTTCTTCAACATGCAACTCCTCCCAAAGATTTTGAAACCTCTCGAACACCTCATTCATGAAGAATGTGCTGCCTCCGGAAGCCAATCGACACAGGAGAAGGCGCTTGCTGCCTCGCCATCTCGTCGAAAAGTGCATTGTTTCACAGATGTCATAAATAATTTTGGTTCGTTTGCAAAGTCAAATCAATCAAATCATTTCCATCATGGCTGACACTGCCCCCGCCGCCGACCCTGCTCCTGCCGCTGGCTCTCCTGCCGTGGATGACCACCCTACTGCCCTAATTGGTCGTGGAGAGAGTGTCCTTGTGAAGCAAGCACCAACTGATGCTGAAAATCCCAAAGATGCTGCTGCCGAGATTGAAGCGATCAAAGAGTCTGAGGTGAGACATACACTATTCCATTCTATCTGAAAGCCATTTGGCTTCTAGCTGGAGGTTGAATGTTTATGTTCTTGTTCCATGAGTTCAGTTGCGTGCATGTGCATTCTGTATCTTTCTAACCTAATTTCCACGTTCTGCTTCATAATATTATCTACAGGGATGGAAGTTTCCCAAAGTCAAGTTGGCCTATTGGGATCCCGAGGATGAGAAACAGTGGGAGGCTACTGGAAAGTTCATTGCTCGTCGTAACCTCATCGCGAGTATTCCCAACCTCACTTGTGCATTTGGTGTTTGGCTCGTCTGGTCAGTCATCGTGGTTAAGATCCAAAAGATGCACGATGCCGACGTCAACGTTTATCCTTTCCAAGATTGGGGCTCTCGAGAAGGAAAAGAGTATCGTTCCATCCTCTTCTTGTTGCCAGGAATTGCCGGTCTCTCTGGAGGTACTCTCCGTATTCCTAACTCCTTCCTCACCCAAGTTGGTGGTGGCCGCAATGTTGTGTACTCGACTACGATTCTCCTTTGTGTTCCCATGATCATGGCCGGAATTGCCCTTCAGAATCCCAACTGTCCATTCAATGTTTTGATTGCTGCAGCGCTCCTATCAGGTGTTGGAGGAGGAGCCTTCGCATCATCCATGAGTAACATCTCGTTCTTCTACCCAAAGCGCCTTCAGGGTATGGCCCTCGGATACAACGGCGGCATCGGAAATCTTGGAGTTAGTATCTCTCAGCTTCTTGCTCCCATCGTCATGGGTGCTGGATCAACGCCTATCATTGGTGAAGTCATGGGATGGCCAGCCAATGCCGGCTGGCTCTGGTTTGCTTTCTGTATTCCCTCTATGTTCCTCGCTTTCTTCTACATGTCGAACCAACCCAATCATGGAGAAAGCAGCAACATTATGAGTCTCATCAACTACTACTGGATGGAGATTTTTGGCTTCCTTGCATCCTTCATCGGTGTCGTCACTCTCGTTACAACTCGTAAGGCGGCTATGCTCGCGACTCCTGGTGGTCAAGTCATCCATAAATTCTTGCTCGTCATCCTTGTATGTGGTGTTGAACACCTCTTCATGTGGTTTTCCCCCAAGAGAGCAAGGGATAGGCTCAAGAAGCAGGTCGTGATCTTTAAGCGTAAGCACACCTACATCATGACGTGGTTGTACATCGTAAGTTATCCAATTTTCCCACTCTGTCGGTGCCAAACTTTTTGCTGCTCTACTCTAACACATTGTCCTCTTTTTTTCTCTACTACACGTACAGATGTGCTTTGGATCTTTCATTGGTTATTCAGGATCGTTCCCCAAGTTGATTTCTGATGTGTTTGGCTACCTTACCGGAAATGGCTGCTTGGAGAAGGCCGGTAACTTCGTGGTTGAAGGCAACGGAGCGACCGAAGCCGCTTGCGCAGCCTCAGGTGGAGAGTGGAAGACTGACTACGACTACCCCAATCCTAATGCTCCAAATGGCGCTGCTGTTGCTTGGCTAGGTGCCGCCGTTGGTTCTCTTATCAGGCCAGTCGGAGGTATTTTGGCAGACAAGTATGGAGGAGCAAAAGTTACCAACATCGCCATTATTTGGTGCACCATTGCTGCATTTGGTCAGGGAGCTCTTTTGCAGACAGTCAGCAAGATGGACGACCCCACCTCTAACCCAGCATACTATGGATTGTTCGTCTTCCTCTTCATCAATCTCTTCTTCTGCTGTGGAGTGATGAATGGCACTACGTTCCGCACAATCGGTGTTCTCTTCCCTCCTGAAGAATCTGGACCTGTCCTTGGATGGTCTTCGGCCATTGCGAGTTACGGCGCTTTCATCATTCCTGTCATGTTCGGTATTGCTCTCAAAGCTGGTAATCCTCAGATTACCTTCTATGGCCTCGGAGCTTACTACGTCACTTGCTTCTTCCTTAACTTCTGGTACTATCTTCGCCCTGGCTGCGAGAAGCCTGGAGTGTAAGCGTGAAGTGAGTTGTAAACAGTTTTGATTTGGAGTTTTGTTAGATGCTCCCCGTTTTTTGCGACGCTAGATATTCATGAGAGAGTAGAGTTGTTATTAGTGACGGAAGAAATATTAAACTAGGTAACTAGACACTCTATTATGTATCCATTCTCACTCCACTATAACTTACCTTCTCCCTCGAGCACTAGCACTCCTTATTAGCTGCATGTCCTTCTTGACGTTGCGTCGTGCTTCCGGCAGCAACGAGTGATGTTTAAGTCAGGCAGAAGTAGAACTCCTCGTTGGTCCGGAGAAATCTCACATCCCTTTTCTACACCTACACATCATTGCATAATATATCATCCGCTCTCGAGAGTAGTGTGGCGAAGTGGGAAGTATGTTTCGTGATCTTCATGGCGCAACTGATACCATCATGTTGTACAACAATGAATGGAGAGTGACGATAAGTACTCATTGGGTGGTGGTGAAGTAGGTGGATGAAGTGAAGCGGGTCCAAAGGTCTGGAAGTGAGATGACATATGACATGAGTACCGGACGAGTACCGGTAAACATGTCTCTAGACTTATTATTACCGAGAGCACAAGTGCTGAAGTAGGTAGTATCACGTTTTAAGTAAGAAGTGTTATTAATCGTCGTCGTTAAAGTCTTTAAATAGATCCCATAGTTGACCTAATAGACTACTCTCTCCATCTTGATCCGGTGTTGCAGGTGCATCTATTTCTGAACCTTGAGATGTATTGCTATCGTAAGTTGAAAATGTTGTACCGTCGTCTTCGAATTGCTCATCAGAAATTGTTGGCTCTTCAAACTCGGACATAATATCTCCTCCTTCCTCTTGGGGCATTGCAAATTCATCTTCTTCCATGGTAGTTTCGAAACTTCTTGGTAGCTCGCCACCGTCGCCATATGCAGCATCTCCGAAGAGAGACTCGCTTGATTCCGGATCATCTTGGTCATGATTATGAGGAGAATGAGGAGGAGAGTCATCTTCTGATGACATCATTCCAGAAGATGCTACTGTAGCATTCCGATCTGCATCGATGACATCATCCGATAATGGAACTCCTCCGGCATCAGTGTCACCATCGACATTCTCTTCTCCGTCTTCCACAGCGTTCTCCTCACTACTACTACTTCCACCACCGACACCACCAATTGGTATACCCAAACCTATCCCCCCACCACTAGGAACCCTCCTCGCAATTTCACTAACCATCCTATCAATGGGCATACCTTGCAACCAGACCGTACCTGGTCCAGTCAATGTTGTTATAAACAAACCTTCTCCACCAAACAGAACATTCTTAAAACCACTCATCATTGTAACATCATAATCAATAGTGGATGTCATGGCAACCAATGATCCACTTGACACACGTAACGTTTCATTAGACCGTAATGTCTTCTTCACTACTGTACCATATGCCTTTAAAAACACCGTTTCTTCTACTTCTTCTAAATCTTCATTATGACCACTACCAACTTCACTACCGCCATCACCGCTACTACCACGTAACTTTTGTAATACAAACCCCTCCCCACCAAAAAATCCACCAGTAAACGTTTTTGTAAATGCCATTTCCATAATGATAGAGTGTGATCCGGCCATGTAGGCACCCTTTTGACATATTAATGTTGAGTTTGGATAGTGATTTAATTGTAATTTGAGAATTTTGGCTGGAAAGTCTGTCCCTAGGCATACTGTCCCGTAGTTGTAATTATTGTTGTTACTATTGCTGTCTCCTACTGATGACGATGATGATGGTGTTGTTGGTGGAGAGTATGTAAAATCCGAAACCATCAAGCTCTGTCCAGTCATCAAACGTGTCATGCCCGTCGACAACAATTGACTACTACTACTACTACCACCCATGCTAGTTTCCATACGTACACCATCAGTCATGAACAACATAGACCCACTCTCGGCACGTAATATCTGATTAGGTTGGATACGCACTTGTAATATTTGTGATTCATCTCCGGAAATTGTTGAGGAGGTTGTAAAGTCGATCGGTTGTACTGTGATGATTTTAGATGGTGAAGATGAAGGTTTTGGAGCTGGAATATTATTGTTAGAGAGTGAAGATGATGAAAAAGAGGAATAATGCTGCCGTCCTCGTCTTCGGGTGCTTTTGAAGAAGGTGGAATGATTGCAGAAGAAGCAGTGTCGACGTAGTAGAGAAGTCGCCATGGTTATGGTTTTTGTATGTTGTTGTGTTAGTATGGTAGCTAGTGGTTCTGGGGGATTATTGGGAATGGGGGGAGAGATGTGGGCTAGCCCCTCGCCCCCAACTTCTTATCGCCTCCGCGTTGGAGCGGGGAGCCCCCCTAAATCAACAGAACTCCTCTCCCAAAGATAAAGAAACACAGCAAAATCAACAAAACAACCATGGACTCCGCCAACTCCCCTCCTCCTCCAGCAGCAGCCGCAGCCGCATCATCATCATCCTCACGTACAATCTCTGAACATCTCGCACTAACCATCCAAACACTCGATCAACTAACTTCAATCTTCTCTTTTCCACATGACATTGCCCAACTGGCAANAAACACTCGATCAACTAACTTCAATCTTCTCTTTTCCACATGACATTGCCCAACTGGCAATTGAAGCAGTCGGTCCTGACGATGTCACACTTTGCTACAATTGGATATTAGATAATTACCCTTCCAATGATAATGATGGTGGGATTATGGATGGTGGTGGACCTGTAGTGCCTAAGGAGGATTGTCCTCATTTAGAATATTGTGTTGATACGAATATTTTGGATAAGGTACGATGGGTGTGCAATACTAGTGATAATATAGATGATGGTGCTGCGAGTAGTGATGATGTGGAAAATAATATGAAAGAGCAGTGCAGTGCTGCTGCAATTATTACACAGGACTCTTCCTCTTCTTCTTCAGCAGCTGCAGGTGCTTCTAACAACAAAGGTCTCACCAAAAACATATTTCAAATGAAATGTCAACACTCTTCATTGATGAAACGACCTCCAAGTCGGAAACGATTACGAAGTGAAGATCATTGTGATGCTGATACTGATGATAATAATAATGGTGATGATGGTGATGTCAGTAGAAATGATAGTGTCAGCAGTGTAGTAGTAAAAACTGGATTGCTCAAGTGTGATGAAGATTACAATTATAATGACAACATTAACAATAATGATAATGATAGCAACCGAACAAGAAATAATTCTTGTTCGGGGAAAGAGAATTGGCTATGCCTCCAATGTGGGATATTACTATGTTCACGGTATGAATGTGGTCATGCTAAGTTACACTATGAGGATACCAAAGAGGTAATATCATCAACGTCATCATCATGTTCATCAACATCATGTGAATTGGTAGGTGAAGGAGAGGGAAAGCAATCACAAGGTGACAAGGGAAACGAACAGCCACAGCAAGAACAACAACAGCGGCAGTATGGACATTGTATTGCTGTTAGTTTAGCAGATTTATCAGTATGGTGTTATGAATGTAATGCATATTTGTCTCATCCATCATTAACTATGTTGATGAAACGGTTGGAGGATTTAAAGTTTGGTAGTGATGATGATGCTGATGAAAGTAGTGATGGTCATAATCATGATGATAATGGAGAGCAAACGAAGAAGAATGGTGGGGATGATAATGACGATGGTGGTAATAGCAATAATGATGACGAGGAAATGATGGATTTAGATGCTACTGCTACCAATGAAGTAGCAACAAAGCCGGCACCCTCTGACAAGGGAATGGTCTTGTTTGAAGTGACAAAACCTGATGCTGCTGAGCAATCTGAATACAAAACAGAACAACAAATCAGGAGTGGTAGCGGTGGAGGTGGAATTAGCAAGAGAAAAAGTAGTCAGCCTAAAAAGCTCTCTATGGGACTGGAGGGAGGAGATGCCGCCGCGCTGCCAACATCCCTCTTATCTGGTCAATCAGGAACAACTATAACTTCTGAAAACAATGGTGCAAGGCAGAGTCATGAGGACGATAATCGCCATTCAGACAAAAGTGGTAACGAAGATGGCTCGGGTACCAATGACGACAATAATAGTGAATCATCAGGCTCCTCGTTAGGTTCTCATCAAGCAGCAATCTTGGCCACGCTTCTTCAGGGGGAGCAGAGTGAAGCCATCCGTGCCTATCTTTCTCGACACGAGTCATTCAATACTGGAGATATGGGACAATGTGTGCCGATGCATATGCCTAAACCACCCGAATTTCCTGATGAAATGGCGGACTTTCTCCGCTCACCACTATGCCAATCAATCTGCGTCCTAGCTGGTGCGGGTATGTCGGTTAGCTCGGGTATTCCAGATTTTAGGAGTGCCGGGGTTGGATTGTATGATACCATCCGCCCGGAGCTACTAACTGCATCAGAGCTGGAACAGGCAATCATTGAGGATGATCCAACATTGGCCTTAGATAAAGGGATGTTTTTGCGTAATCCATTGCCGATGCTTGAGTTGAAACGTGATTTTATTTTGGGTACGCAGACACAACGATGGAAGGCAACTCTTGCTCATAGATTTGTCGAGTTGCTCCATACCAAGTTAGGGAAACTAACCCGTCTTTACACGCAAAACATTGACGGTTTAGAACTACAAACTTCGATTCCAAAGGACAAAATTGTGAATGTTCACGGCTCGATGGGTGCCGCAGCATGTGAATTGTGTGAAGCAGAAGTCGACTTTGATGAATTTTGTGATAAGGTTTCAAGTAATATCAAAGATATTACTGGACGAGATGAAGAAGCACCGACGACATCAACTCCAATTACATGCGAAGCTTGTGGAAACCCTACCGTCAAGCCCACCATCGTATTGTTTCGCGGATCGATGCCACAAATTTTTCATCGCAGGACTGCCGAAGATTTGCCCGATTGTGATTTGTTGATTATCATGGGGACGTCATTGCAGGTAGCACCAGCGAATAGTTTGGTATATAGAATTCCCCCTACAGCGTTACGAATGGTTATGAACAACGAAAAGGTTGGTAGGAGACTGGGTATTATGTATGGCGAGGACTCTATCAGG
>JALLBI010000407.1:0-11614 GCA_036940125.1 Mediolabrus comicus
CTATGCATCTTTGGGGGTATATACCTTTGACCGACTTCAGAGTAGGGCTTTCTTCTGTTGTTGATGTAGACGTTGGTGAGGATTCTATGCGTGTTTGTCCCATTGCTTTCGTCGTCATTTCCGTAGTAAACGTCTTGAAGAAACTCGAGACATGATTGTTCACATTTCTTTCCAGAAGTAATACCATCTAAGTGGTCTTGCTTTGCAAAATTTTCATTCCCCTCGTCAGTAGCAGTGTAAAAGGAATCAAGACAAATCTTTGTCGCGTTTATTCTTCGTTTCATCCATGCTCTTTCCTCCTCACTCAGTTTAGCTGATTCATCATCACTGGCCAAGACATCGATTAAATCCAGCTGAATGACACGTTCAAGCACCTCTCTTTCTGTAACTTTCCGTGATGCTGCAATAAATTCATCCATGTGTTGTGGGAACAAATCACTAATCATTGCCTCTAACTTTCCTTGGTAATATCTCCCAGTAGCAAGTCTACGAAAAAGCCCATTCCATTTCAGTAACCTTGGACCTGTATCTTCTTCCTCTTGTAACTTTTTCTCTATCAAGTCAATCTGATTCAATAAATCTGGTATGAATGTAGTACGCAAATCTTCATCTAATTCTAATGCTGCAGGGCGTAAAGTATTCATTACAAAAGAGTACATGTTGTCAAATTCTAATCCAGCTTTCTCTTCTCTGATACGCTGATCAAAGTATATCTTTTTACTTGAAGTTGATGAAAGTTTCTGCCATGAAATCTGATCATTGTAAATTAGACTTCGTAGCATAGGCTTGGCTAATACGTTTCCAACAACTTTGAAGAATGTGTTTGAGTTACCAGAATTTTGGCAGTGATCGTATTTCATAGCTGGAGATGATAGCTCAGGGGACGCCTCAAGGATGTCCTGTATTTGATTTAGATAGCAGAGCATATCGGATAGCGTATAGATATTCTTCTTTGGCTCTTTTTGTCGTAGTAGAAATAAAGTTGATGCATCTCGCTCTCCAGGTTGGTCCATTGTAAATAATGTTTGATGTGCAGCAAGAGAAGATGATCTTTTTCTTATGAGAGGCGTTAGAAACTGTCGTTTAGGGAGACGTAAATAGCTACAAAACATGATGATAGCTGGGTGTAGGAGCATCATAAGCGTCTCAGCATAATGAGACTATTATCTATGGTGCCGCATGCAGGTGATATTGACCATATACTAGCTACTAGAGGTATGTTGACACATCATGATCACAATAATAACGGCATCATGATTCATGATGTTGTGTACGAGATGTTGTTGCAGCGGCACGTCTTGTGAAGCAAAGAGGCACTTCTTGCAAAACAAAGGGGAGACTTCTCTTGTTGGGACCCTTGGAGCGTCTTCAGTCGTCACAACAGCAATAAAGAGTTGCTCAAAAAGTCAACGAAGATGATATCCAAACTCGTCCCTATTGCGCTGCTGCTGCTGCTCTCCCTGCTGAACGGTGCCAATGGATTTCATATAGTCTTAGCAGGAGGCACTGGTCAAATTGGTAGAGAGTTATCATCGAAACTTGTGTCTGATGGACATGAGATCACAATCCTCTGCCGAAATGCTTTTTTGGCCGCAGCACCATCTAGGGTCTCCTCTGACTTTGGTGGCTTGGAAAATCCTTCTTAGAAAAGTATCCTGGTGTCAAATTACGTGATTGGGATGGTGGAGACCTACTCGATATTGTCGGACAAGAGTAAGTCGCTCAAAGTATTGATCGTTTTATCGCTCCGCACAAAAACTCACAATACTTTTCGCTCGCTCCAGCTGGATCGGTTGGCAAGATGATACACTTGCCAGGGCTGATTGTGTAGTAAATCTTTGTGGTGGTTTTACAGAGCAACGTGAAATGGCCACGGAAAGGATCGTGAGAGAAGCCTTGCGAGTGAATCCCACGGCGTTACAAATTACAGTTGCCCCTTTAGATGAAGAGTTGAAAATGTTCAGTAATGTGGCGGTTGGGGCCAAAATAATGCGTTTGAAGCTTTGTGAGGAACAAACACCAAGAAATAAACCGCATATGACCAAATGCGCTGTCCAATAGAGGAGCGTATTACAGAATGCGAGTTGTAGTGTGTGTGCAATGAATATTTATTGATTAACTACAGATGAATTAGAAACATTTATGACCATGCAAACATGAAAGGCTCCTCAATATCTGGATTTGTGTCGCCTTTGGCATCATCTTGCCAAGACCAAGTATCTACAAGAGCCCTCCAAATCATTGCAATTACTTGGTCGTCGCCTGCCTTTTGTGAATCGATTCCCCGTCCAAGTTCGAGCATCTTCGTCAATTCCCCCTTACGATTCCCTTTACGATCACCTCCACTAACTACCCACCTTGTTTCTCCAGAAATATGCTTGTTGATTCTTCCGGCACTTTTGTCACTTATTTCTTTTGATTCAGCGTCCTCTTTCATTAGAACATCATAAAGACTTTTTCCATGTGGACCATATGAAGTTTTTAGAGATTTCAACTGAGAAGGCCGGATCCCTATCCATTTAATATCCGTATTAAACAGTTCATCTTCAGTGCTTGTGTATGCAAGGAGCCCTTCAATCCCACCATTGTTCATATCGCAAAATCCAAACACAGGCAATTCCATTGTTGTGGAGAGCATCGATACAAATGCACATAATTCGCGGGGTGGACGGCCTCCATTATTGCAAACAAGAATACAAGGGAAACGTTCATAGAACTTTGCTGTTCTCAACAGATTGAATGCCCCCCCATCTTCAATGATCAAAACGCAAATTGCATTTGAGGTGATCTTGAATCCATCAAACCATTCGGGTTCCTTGATCCCAAGCTTTGACAAGAGGAACCATTCGGGAGGACGAAACCCACCCTTATTGTGGGCTCTATTAGCTACGCCGCTACAATCAAATTGATCAACATTTGATCCACCCAGAAGGTACTCAATTTTCAACTCATGAGCATCATAACATCCACTTGCTTCCTGAGTTAACGGCAGTGCACGAAACGGTACGCTAAAAAACTTCTCACCAACCTTAATGCGCATCAACTTTGATAATTTTTCATAACATTGCAACATTATACCACTGTATGATGACGTATCATTCATACTGACTCCTTGCTCCTGGTACCACAACGCCCTCTGTGTTGTAGTCCTACTTCCAGGCGGCCGACGGCTTTCCCCGTCCAGATTGTAATGGAGAGCCTTGAGGATAGCGTAGGCTTGATGTCCACTGATGCTGTCCTCCAGTTGCAGTGTTTTGAGTTGATCTTCAGTGAAATTTTCACTTAAATAATAATCAATGAATTGATGAGTGTTTTGATCGATGATGTTCAACAACGATTGTACAATTATCAATAAATTCGCTGGACCAAAAAGACTATCCCCACCCTCCTCGCCCTCCTCGACTCGTTCAGCAGTGAAGTATTGAATGGCCCTGTCATGCGATCCACCGCCGGTAACTAAACTCTTGATTCTATATCTTTTCCCCCCTACAAGCTCATCGTGTGGTGAATGGTGCCTAACACCATCTTTGACCGCAGGAGTAGTTACATCAGAATAACCACCAAGAGTGTGCAGAGTAATGGTGTCATTATCTGCTACCTGAAAATCATGTAGTGTCTTTTGCAAGTCCTCATTAGAGGTTAATTCCGGATGGTACATGGTAATTACTGGACCGAGAGTAATAGCAAGATCGTTTTCGTCGACTTCATTGCAGCCCTCAAGAACAATGCGTTTCAAATCATCAATTGTCGTGGAGGACGGCAGAGAACGTGGATAGTAAACAGAGGTGGCTTTGTTCTGTCGCCTTACGAATAAAACAACACCAACATGTATATCTGGACTCCCTCCCTTGAGGTCAATCTCCCCATTTACAGGGGGGTTGTGAGAAGGGAGGGTGACCTCTGCTTTCACATTGAGAAGGAGATATCGCCCAGTCGTTTTAATCCATGTTGGATCAATATTTGTTAACTTAACTGCTTCCTGATCAGGTAAATCAACCATGTAGTCGTAGTCACGGCCATCAGTAGTTGGCACTGCATAAATCTTTGTCGTTGTTGTCATCCTTATTTTGGGTTGTTATTATTTGTAGGAGGAGTAAGGCTCAAAATCTTTGTTGGCCTGACCCAAATCCCAAACCGGATTCTACATACCGTGGAATTCAGTATCAGATTACACGCGGCCGCCCGAAGGGGGCAGAACAGTAGCTTCTTCTAGCTTTATTACTACTTCTTAGCCCCCTTCCAGAAGGGACAGAACAACAACAACTTCTTCTGAATCTCTCCCCCCCCCTATCATATTATCATAGGAAGAACATACTACGCTGCAATAAGTGGTGTCAGTTGGAACATTCTCCCCCATTGGGGGAGGGGATGGGGGAAGCCAGTATAATGCCTAGAAGAGGATGATCATGTTGCACTACACCCCCATCCCATCTACAATCTTTTATGTGGTTCTGCGCACCGTAAATCCATCATGATGTGCTTCTTCACGTAACTACGTAAAAAAAATTGAAAAAATGGCGCGTGAAAAATGCCCTTCTAAAATCTTCCCCAACCTAAATCATTACACCCAGCATTGCCCTGAAAACGGCTTGGTGGCACTCTTTCATTGTCATCAATCGATCGAAGAACTCCGCAGAATATTATAATTTTTGCCCTCCATCATTCCATCCTACACCATCCCCATCGTCATTGGGACCGGCACATTAATTGGCATCCGAATTAATTTATTCCATCATCGAATCTATTGAACGCAAGATCAGATCATGGCCGAGAACGTAAACAACAACAACATCGGTTCCTTCAGTGGAAGGCGGCATTTGTCACGTACCAAAACGTTTTCTGGTAGTTATGCTGACGTGGGAGAGGGGGGCAATGCGTCTGATGACGATGGGGATGAGGGGATAGAGGAGATGGAGGAGATTGAGGAGATGGAGGAGAAGAAGCCCAAGAAGAATACAAAACAACAAAAACGCCCCATCTTGAAGAATATTTCGAATAAGAACAATGATAAGGAGGAAAAGGAGAAGGCAATGCCAAAAGGGTGCTCCATAGAAGAAGTTGTGCGCAAGGAGGAGGAGGAGAAGAAGGAGGATCGTGAAGACGCTGATGATGATAATTGGGAACCTCCGGTTGATGATAATGATGATAACAATGATGAAGACTACTACTACTACGATAAAGATGACGAGAATTCAGTTGGAAGCAATGTCAACTATGACGATATAGACGATCTTGATTGCACTGTGTTGGACAATAATGAGTCTTCTGTAATTGGTGCGCGTCGGGCTTACTGTTCAATGTTTGTGGGACCAACCAGCATCATCATCACGACCAACCCCGTTGCCACCACCATCACCACTACCACAGATGATGTAATTCCTGCTGCTAACGCAAAAGATAATGCATCCGCTGCTCAATCCAAAAAATCATCGACCAAACCAACAGCAACAATGAGCACCGCAGCAACAACTCAATCGTACGCCACAATCTCCAAATCACTCATGGATGATATTGTCAGTGCAACTTCCGACCCAAATGTGGAACGTGCAAATGAATTACTATTGACATTGGTAAATATGAGACAACAGATTACTATTGAAATACTCGAATCAACGAAACTTGGTAAGGTATTGGTGAAGGCTGTCAAAACTTGTAAGCGGTGTAAACAAACAGCTGATGATGAGGAGACAAGAAGTCATTGGGATGTGGCTATATCAACTGCTGAGAAGTTACTTGCATCATATAAGACTGCAGCAGATGCTGAAGCCAAGGCATCAAAACAGAAATCCGCCAAGGCTAACGCTACCGTGACACGAAAGTCTGGTTTACCGCCACTAGCTACTCCTGAGAATCTGTTTTACATTCGACAACATTGTATTCCTCTCGATGATGAGAGACGTAGCATGAGTATCCAAGAGATGAGCAATCGACCGCGTGTTCTAACGAAAGAAGAAGAAGAAGGGAGATCAATGGGACTTGTCGACAAACACGGGTATCCTATGGCAGTCACGGTCTGCAAGTGGGGTAAATATTCAAGAAAATTGTGTATAAGATCATCCTGGTCTTCGCCTGATTCAGTGCATTTTGAAAAGCTGACTGAGGCAATGAAATACTGCGGACTGACGTCTGTCAACATGCCACACGATGTTGCCGCAAAAGAGCAAGCTATATCGCTGGGATTCCCACAAACTTTTGCTGTTGCTGCCTTTCTTTATCAACAAAAAGGGAATTCAGGTGCCAAACTCTATTCTCTTCACAAAACTGATGGTAGAACAATGCAAGTTGTAGTTGCCATGGATATTCATGAAACGAGTGATAGATCGAATCTTCTTGCAATGGCAATGAGCGGAAATGATGTGGTACGATTTTGCGGATCAACCCAAGATGCTGGGTTGACGGAAAAGTTGCGTGCATTGCAGAGTGGAGAGATTACATCTTTCACTACAAGCTGTGGAAAGTATACTGTGACAAAGCATTCACCTAAAGAGCCGTTTCGTCCAGGACCAGTCCCTGGTATGGAGAGTAAGTTGTATCAAAGGTGGAATTACGCTGTCATTCATATCACGGAAACACCAAAGGATGAACATTGGGAAGTGTGTGAGGATGGTTACATGACGCATACAAAAAGTAGGTCAGATATAGAGCGCCTCATCGGGTTCAAGCTTGGACGATTGAAGAGGATGAAACGTGAGGATCTTCCACATCAGTGCCACTACGAAGGAGAAGATTTCATCATCGCTGAACACAACTCAGAGATCCATGGCGAATTCAGACCCCACGAGAAGCGTGTGGATGGTGGCAAGAAGAAGGAGGGGAAGTTGGGTGGTAAACCACCCCGTGCCACCAAGAAGACTGCGAACAACAAGAACAGCAAGTCCGCCAAAAACAAGACGAACATAACTTCAAAACAACGCACCACCAGCAGCCGTAAGAGTGTCAACGAAGGCAAGAAGGAAGGCAAGCGAAAGGGGGGAGCTGAGCAACTCGATGAGTCTAAGAAGAAGAAGAAGAAGAAGAAGAAGACTGTATGAACCTTGTCACATCAAAGATCTCCATTGAGGGATTTCTCTGGTGAGCACGAATTGTATGAGTTATGAATGCATTAGGCTTCAGGCAAATCGAGTTGAGGAGGAGTGTGATAAGATCAAAAATGTGATCTACGCTAGGTTAAGCTGAAGAGAGATTCTATCACAACAAAACCTTGCACATTGAAGACTTTAGAGAGTTACACAGGATATCTACCATATATAGCAGACATTACTTCTTTCCCAACTTCGCTTTCAACCGAGCAAGTTTTTCTTCTTTTTCCTTGGCNATCAAATCCTTAAACCCATTTCTTAGCGACTTGGTCTTCTACCACGCACAGTTCACATTCACACTCATCAATCAAACGCTGGTCATGTGTAACACAAACGATTCCACCGTTAAATTCATTGATAGCCTTGATTAGGGCATCAATTGTCTCAATGTCCAAGTTATTTGTCGGCTCGTCAAGTAAGAGAATGTGCGGCCGTTGTAGACTCAAGTCCACAAACACCACACGTGCCTTTTGTCCTCCACTCAAATCTCTCATCGTCACCTCATGTGCATGCCCCTCCAACCCGTATTTACCCAAGCGATTACGAATAGATTGATAATCTTCGTCCTGATAACGATCTCTCAAATGCTCGACTGGAGTCTTGTGCATTGGAAGTCTGTCAACAAAGTGCTGATTATAAATTCCCATACGTAGACGAGGGTTCCTTTTCACTTCTCCTGTGACAGGGTTGATTTCTCCCGTAAGCAGCTTTAGTAAAGTCGATTTTCCCGCTCCATTTGGACCGACTACACAAATTCGAGAGTCCATATCAATACCAAAGTCAATGTTGTTGAATATAACAGGGTGCTTTTCCGAGTATCTGAAGAATACTTGGTTCACTTCCATCACTGGACGCGACAGATCAGCGACTTCTGGGAAGTGGATTTGCACAGTGTATTCCCTGGGTCGTTTGATCAATTCTTGAGTCTTGGCCGCTTCCTGTCCAGAGGCAATTGCTTCCTTCTGCTTCTTGGCAGTACGTGCACCTGGCTCACGCTTATTCTTTTTGACAGTTTCCGTTGCCTTTGCCTTAGATTGGCCCTGTCGCTTAAGTTCACGTAGACGTTTCTCTTGCTTCTCCCAATCTTTCTGCTGTTGCTTAAGCTTTGTGGCCTCAGCCTTTTTGAACGAGTCGTAGTTACCCCTGTACGACGCCAATTTCAGGTCTTCGATGTGAAGGATTTCATCACAGACACTATTGAGGAAGTCTTGATCGTGAGAAACAATGAGAAGAGTCTTTTTCCAAGTCAGGAGGTAGTTGTCAAGCCAAATGACGGCATCTAAGTCCAAGTGGTTAGTCTGAAAGATACGTGAAAGATAATAAAGTTAGAGATGAGCTCAAATTAGAATGGTGACGTTATCGCGATCAAATTGGAATCATACTTACCGGTTCGTCGAGCATCAGCAATGTTGGCTCGATAAAGAGAGCGCGAGCAAGACTGATTCTCATTCGCCAACCACCTGAAAACATTTTTGTAGGCTTTGTCTGCATCTCTCCATCAAATCCAAGACCGAATAGGATACGCCTAGCTTTTGCTTCGGCAGCAGATGCGCCGATGGTGTTCAATTCATCTAACACTTCTTGCAACCTGCTGAATTTCTTCGGATCTTCATCACCCGCATCAATAGCTTCAGAAAGGGTCTTCTCTTCCTCCAACAAGTTCCAGCGGACCTTATCAGCCTTCAACACTGCATCTACGGCAGGCGTGTCATCTGCCTGAACTTCTTGTTCCACATATAAGAAGTCAACCCGAGGAGGGAGGATCAAATCTTTGGATGCAATCATTTTTAGCAAAGTAGACTTTCCTTTCCCGTTTGGTCCGACAAGACCATACCTCCTTCCGTGCGAAATGTTGAACTGTGCATCCTTAAATAGGACTTTTCCAGCAGCACTGATAGTAAAACTAGGAATATTGATATCCAAGCTATTTTGCCATTGTGGGTCATTTTCGTTAACTGCTGTTTGTGAGCATGCAAATTGAGCACCTTCTGCAGAAGCTTTTGCTGCCTGTTTCTCATATTCGGCTGCACGTGCTGCTGCTTCCCTCGCTTTGATGAGTTTCTTCCTTTCTTTGTTACTCAGTTTCTTTCCATCCGGACCGTAAACAAGCTGATGAAGTGCAAACAACATATGATAGATGAGCACAGCGGGGCAATACAACGACTTTATAGTCATACAGTATGTACTTACACTCAAATCAGGACCATCGTCCTTCTTGTTTTTCTCTGCGTCTTTTAATGCCGCACTAGTATCGGTCCATGCATGATCGTCAGGAGCGCCATACATAACGACATCTTCATCTTCGTCGTCGCCACCCTTTTCTTTCAAGTCCTCATCACCATCCTCACCCATCAATTTTGCAAGTTTCTTAGCCTCCTTCTCTGCCTTACGAGCCTTCTTTGCTTCCTTCTCCGCTTTCCTTGCTGCCTTTTCTGCTTTCTTTTTAGCCTTTTCCTTTGCTTCGTCGTCCATTTCATCGTCGTCCATTTCATCGTCATCCTTTTCATCATCATTGTCATCATCAAGCTGTGCCTTTGCGGCTTCTAATTTCTTTTCAAGTTTGGACTTCTTCTTTTCCTAAATGATTACAAAAACAGTGGAAGTTAGGTTGTAGCTCCACTTGATACCAACAGGCTGATCACAACATGACATATGACATGAACACATACCTTCTTATCCTTCTTCTTTTTCTTCTTCTTACCATCATCACTGTCATCATCTTTAATTTCCAAATTGTCCAATTCTTCAGCTACCTGATCCTCTTCAGATTCTTTCTCGGATTCATCCTCACTATCGGAAAATGCAAAAGCGTTCTGGTTCTTCTTACTTTTTCCACCTTTTTTACCTGGTTGGGGGATTTCTTCCTCCTCCTCCTCTTCTTCCTCCTCTTCAGATTCACTAGGCAACGCAAATGCACTCTGGTTTTTCTTCTTATTTTTCTTGCCACCTTTTTTGACGGGTTGTGGGATTTCTTCTTCCTCCTCTTCCTCTTCTTCCTCCTCCTCTGAACTATCACCACCAAACGCTGCCGCACGAGCCTCAGCTTCCTCCTTCTCTTTTTGTCTCTTCAGCTGCTTCTTTGTAAGCTTTTTAGTTGGTGCTGCCGGTGCATCATCTTCATCACTATCACTACCATAATTATTCTTCGCTTGGGGAATTAAGTGCTCCAAATCATCGTCATCGTCATTATTTTGTGCCTTCTGTTTCCCCTTGAGCTTTTGGGCACGTTTTTGTTTGCGGCTTAGGCCAGCAGTGTTGTTATCATCTCCTGTGGCGGCGGCAGGAGGAGGTGCTCCTCCACCGTCCGAGTCATCGGAATCGTCTCCGCGGCGCTTACCCTTCTTTCCTTTTCCTCTTGCCATGGTGCAATGATGAAGTTGTATGGTACCTCTAGAGAGTGAGATTGTGTGGCGGTGGTTGTTGGTGATGATGTCCAGCAGTGCAACAGTATGTATTATTATGCCAGGAGTTGGGGCGGGGATGTGTCGATTGCAGTAGTAGATGATAGGAGCATGCTCGTCGAGATTGGTGGATGAGAGAGAGTTGAGGGGAGAGGCCGCTCCATCTTGATCTATCGCTAGATCCCCCCGTGCAAGTCTCCTCAACTCATTTGTTAGAGGGTTACTAATCGCTAAGAAATAGTACCGTGCAGCCGTTCATTTACACCGTGACATATTCTGGGGCTCCGCCAGGCCTACGCCACCACTTTATACAGCCGGTCTATTGACACCAAAATACAGCAGCAGCAGCAGCATCTAATACTTATCGTTGATAAGTTGGTCTGTGATCGCGAAGGGTAGCCGCCGCGTCTGTTGTTCAAGTCATCAATCATACATTACAAACAAGAACACATAAAATCTGCCAAAATGCCACCTCGTCGTACAAATAATAACTCCAAGTCTACAGCTGTAGCAAACGCTGCTCCGGAAAATGATGCGACCATGCCTAAATATCCGAATAAAAAATATTCGGAGCAAGAGAAAAAGGTCTTCTACAAGGAGTTTCACGGCATGAAATATAGTTACGATGTTCAGAGCTTCATCACAAAAGAGACAACAAAAGCTTCTAGATCGAGACTATTTGGGCCTGAGAGAACGAGTATAAATAAGGCTGCAGAACATGTAATTGCAACGGAGAATAGTCGGCGTCGTGACAAAAATCTAGAGCCAATCATGATTCTAAATTTGACTGAAAGCGAATTGGAGCACAAGATGTTTGGGCTTCCAAAACCGTACCCACCGAATATCTCCAAAGTTGATTTTGTTTTAGCTCATTTGGATGAGTTGATGAAAACTAAACATAGTTCATTTGCTGTAAGTTGTAAAGAGATGATTATCTCTTATTACAATCCAGTAGATAATACCTTGTTTGTTCCTGATGCTCGCACCGGAATTCAAGGACGCGCCCATGACTTTAGACAATATTGGGATGAGAGTAACTTTAAGAAATCAAAGGGAACAATGAATTCGTGGAAGAAAGAAATCCTACAACATTTGGGGTTTGTGGATGATAATAATAAGCATGGTCATCTTGCA